>NADL03000262.1:0-59884 GCA_002205965.3 Kappaphycus alvarezii
AGCGGCACAAGCTCCTGTGCGTACCCATTCTATTCGCCACCTTCCACCCTTCGGTCGTCTCGGTTTTACTGAGCATCGCGATCTCGTTGACGCCTGCTAGCGCATAAGTTCACAGGCACTGTTCGCAATGCTACCCACGGCCTTTGTGGAGGAAATCAGAAGCGTTTCGTTCGCAGTTCTGTTCCCTCTACCTTCCAGATTCACAGCCCGTCCCAGTTTCGCGCTGCCATTTCCGCTGTCGGGTTCCCTAGTTCCTTTTGGATCATTCGATCCGCCGATCCCAACCATTTCTACATCTGTGCGGCGGATGACTAAACAACTTCAGTGCTGCGTACGACTCTTACCGCACCCGCGCGCAGAACTCCGACAACTTTGACGCGCCAGCGCTTAGCTTCCCTGGTATACTAGATCTTTCCCACTGGTCTCTCGGCTGATGATCTCGCTGCCGTATGAGAAGGTCTGCGCTCCGCAATCTCTCACCTGGAAGACGACAGATGCAAATGGTACCCCGCTCGATCCTTCACCACCACTCCTCGTGACATCGATACCAAAATCCATGCCAAATTGTCCAACCTTTCTGCTTTTCCTGAGGCAGATCCTCTACCTCCCCTCCAGCAGCGACAGGTGGATTCAAATGTCACCGTACTCAGAATGTCCCTGTTCCGCCTCAAACGGAGGGCTGGATTACGGTCGGTTCTCCCAATGCCCAAACTCCCACCGCTCCGCTCCCTGCTACACCATCCGGCATGTGGTTGTCTGGAAAACCATGGGATAGATCGGATAAATCTTCCAAGAGTAAAACACCTAAACCTTTTCCCCATTCCGGAATCTCCCTGCCGTGAATCAAGTTTCAGGTTCGTCCAGCTCCCAATCTACTCCCGACAAGCCAAGCATATTCCAATTACCGGATCCACATCTGTCACCCTCACCTTCCGTTCCCTCCTCTCCGCTTCCTTCCTTGTTCTCACCTTCATTCCTTGTCCAGCCCGGACCGAGGCTTACGACTTATACTTTGCAGCCTTGTACCGCGTTATATCCGCTCCTCGCCTGAGCACAGGAATTGAGCCCCCTTGGAACGTCTTGCCATCCCGAAGCTGGTTTTCCAAGTTTTCCGACACAGCCGCCTCCGCTTTGTTGACCGCATCCGCATGGCATCCAGCTACCTCTATGATGACCTCTTCGACGAGGCTACCTCCTTGTTCACCTCTGCCCTCCCCTCTTCGATTCTTTTCTCTCCCGCCCTCGCCCGCCCTGACACGGCCCTTCGCAGATGCCGCCGTTTCCTCTCCCGGGGTAGCCCTTCCCGGGCCCCGCAGCCCTTCTCCAAGTTGATCCCCCACTTTCCCTCAGCGAAGCTACCTTTCAATCCTTGGCTTCTCTCCATCCCCCGCCTTCCGTTCCAATCACTCCTATGCTCCCTCCCCGTTTGCCTCCTGCGCTCAACTTCTCGGTCTCGGATGTCCACCGTGCCAGTCATAGCCTGGAGCCGTTAACCGCTACTGGGCCGATGGTCTGTCCCCAGTGTTCCTGCGAATACTACTCCGCCCGACAGCTGGGGTCGCGCCCAGCAGAGATTGCCTTCATGCCCCGGTAGACTTCCTCATCCTCTGTTTGAACGGCGATCTACCGGCCGCGTGTCGCCCGTAATCATGCGGAGGCCATGTTACTGGGCTGGCGCAGCCAAACGGGCGAATCCGTCCTATGGCTGTTGGGTTTCTCTTCCGACGCCTAGTTTCTAGCCGCGACACACAAAGCCACCCCGCCCTCGCTCCGAACTTGCCCATCAGGTCGGGGAGGTGTCAGGAACGACACCGATGCAATAATTCAATCCGCGCGTCGTCTTTCCCAGAGTCGCAAGTTCCAAGACCAGGTGTTGGTGCTGCTTGACCCTCACAACGCTTTCGATTTCATTTCTCGTCAGTGTATTCTGGAAGCCGTACAAACGCATCTCCCAGGCCTGTAGCGGTGGGTGCACTCCTTTTACGGTGCTCCGACAGAGCTTGCTTTCGGACCCTACTATGCCCGTAGTTCAAAGGGCACTCAGCAAGGTGCTTTCCTCGGTCCCTTGCTGTTTGCCCCGGATCCCCATCCTCGGCTGCTCTCGTTACAGGAGAAGTTCTCACCAGCCTTGAATACTTGGTATGCGATGGTGGTGAAAATTTCCTTCCTTATTCCCTAAGCCGCCGCCGCCATCCGTTTCATCCAACTTGAAGGAGGTCAATTCGGGTTCCAGCTCAACCTTTCCGAGACCCAAGTTTACTGCTCCTCCCCTTTTCACCCCTCTTTGTCACCTCGCTGTCCCTCTTCTACCCCCGGTGTCACCGTGCTGTGTGTGTAATCTTTACGGGATTTGGAAAAAGCATGTGGGAGAACATGCTGAGGGGGATTACAGAGAAACTAACATGCGAAGGGGGATGAGAGAGGAACTAATCGGAAATGCACCTGGTAAGAACTTGACGCGCTTGCAACCCATGCAAGCAGAATACGAAGCGCGTGATTAGGAGGTGCAGCTCCCATTGGGGAGTGGTGCCTCGACGGGCAGCAGCAAATAGAAAGGCGCCGGAAGAAAGTCGCACCCTCGGCCCCAAGGGCACCGAACACATCAATACCAACAGGAAGAAGGCGTATATCGTTCGTGTGGCAGACTAGACCGTAGTGCGTGTGTTTCGCACGTTCAGCCATTGAGACAGCTGCGCCGCCAGATAAGGCACACTGGGAAACGCGAGAAGTGACCTGTGGATGGGCCACTGTGACATCCAAAGCGATATCCTTCGGGTCGAGGCCATATGCACCAGGGATAAAAAGAGCTATGCGAAGGGCGGACGAGGGAGAGGACGAAGGGGGAAGGGGAGGAAGCAGATGTTCAAGAGAGGCAGAAATTCCAAGCTTCTTACAGTAACGATGGAGAGCGTTACGCAAGACATTGTGACGACGAGTCTGCCCATCGTCGTACTTACAGGTGAGGGCATGTTTGCCCAGGGGATCGAGCAACGGGGCGATGTCTTGGAACGGCGAGCACATACCGGACATCGATCATGACCAGAGAAAATGCGCGGCCGAGGCGTAGCGAAACAGCCACTATCCAGGCTTGCGAGGACAGATAGGTGCCGCGGTGAGGGTGCGGTAAAGTTGAGAACGCGGAACAGGAGGACGACTCACGGACGGAAGTGAGGCGACATCTGCGGTGGTCAGGGATGAACGGAAGATCCGATTAAACGTCAAACTGTGAAGCACAGACGAGATAGAAGACTGGAGCCGTTCGCCGGGGACCGGCGTTTGACATCGCTGAAACAGAGAAGTGGGCGACAGGGAAGCCGAAATATCTGGATAACGGGTAGATAATAAGAGATCGCGGCCCTAGGCACTTCCTCCAGGTGTAGGTCTCCCGAGAACGAGAGCAGATCTGAGAAACGGCTGAAAGCATCAATCATCGAAGCCGCATAAGCGGACTCAGGGATTGAAGAAGCGAGAGGAATGCCGAGACCACCGTAGGAAATAGGAAGGCAGGCTTGCTCCCATTCGGGTCGGTGCAAGGACCATGAATCTGTGCGAACGCCTCCCGCTGCTTCCGGTCGAAGCTGACGGTGCTGAGATCTCCGATATGCTCGGGCTGCTTTGTTCCCCAATTTTTCGCAGGCCGCCAAAACGCCGTTGACCATATTTTCCAGCCCTTTCGAGATTTGGATGATGCTCAATGCGTCTTCCACTTACACCGCTTCTGTGCGAACGCCTCCAAGTTTATGTGCTTGCTACTTACGCTTCCTCCCACTCAATCCGCGTAACGCCGCCAGCTTCGATCAGAAGCAGATGGAAGCGTTCCACCAATTGCTGCCCCCTTAGTCTTCGGAAAATTGTCGTCCTGCATCCCTAATCAGTAATCCCTAATCAGTAAAACACCTCAGTTTCCCCCCAATTGCAATTGCCCTGCCCGAATCGGCCTTGGTTCCAGGCCTCTCCCCCCCCTTAATGGGAAGGCTAGGTCTCCTGCAAAACTCGGACATTACCGAGGCTGCTTAAGCAGCATCTGTAATTGATTGTTTTCGGCATATCTACTGTAGAAAATGAAATGGTATGCGTAGATCCAAAATAGGTATTTCCAAATTAATGAATAATAAATTACCTGAATAGGACTGAGAATAAAAGTAGAAAGAAAACCAGCGAATATTGATCGACGGGAATAATTCGATGGACCGAAGGTTTTCTAAAATTTTTTAAACAGTCTAAGACTATACACTGAGATCAGAATAGAACAGCTACAAGAATGATTCCCACAGCATAACAGGTTTTGCGGACTAAATTCGTGCTCAATAATAATTACAGGATAAGTCTTCAAGTGATTATTTATCCAAATAATAATTTGTTGGCAACATAATTCCAGTATTATACCTGTAGAACTTGAAAGCCAACTGACCGACATAAAAATTGTTTCACGTGTAACACAGAATAAAACATGGGCCTGTGAAAATGGATGAAATTATTTTCGATGATTCATAATAAATAAAAAATGTTGACCTCTGACTAGAAACTGTTCCAAATTTCTCACCACGGTATTCGATATGGAAAACAAATTAAATGTTTTCCAATTCCTGTAAAATATTTTTCCAATTTTCACATCTACAACCTACTGTCCTTCCCCACACCGCCACCTGGAAGAGATCCATCGGTCTTTCATCTTGCTCTTATCCTCCCAGCATCCGCAGCTTCTTCATGTTGATGCATCGAGCAATTACCGATTGGGTAACAAGTGCGGCCTACGCTTGCGCACCCCATTTAAGAAAAATAACGACTAGACTGCAACAGTTTGAATTTTTAGTCAGCCAACCGCGCATGCAACCTACGCAGTCTTATGCAGCTTCCAGTATGTCTGTTACGCGATACAGAAATAAAATAAAAAGGTGAACTTCAGAGCAAAAAGCCTGGAGGGAGGGGGCATCGGGAGCGAAGCTCTCAGGTTTTGGGTTTCTGTTCTTTCTGCCTTTCCGGTTTGCCCGCGTTCATTACGCAGCACACCTCTCTCTTGCATTGTTGGCGGTCAACACTTATTTGCTTAGAGCTACTGTCCTTTTCAAGCGTTAATCTTCGCCAATCTCCGGTGAAAGGCTCCAGTCTGAGATAACAACTGATGTCCTGCTATCGTTGATAGGATGTTCTTGTTCGCAGCAGCACCCGACCGAGCACAGCTCCAATCCGCGCGAATATCCTCCTCCTCCTTTGGTTTGTCCTCCCTTCCTCACCCCCACCGCGGTACCGCGTACATGTACTCCTCTGCGAATAAGTTCTCTCTGGATGAGTGATTAATATTTGAAAGATAACGTCGGTTGTGCCCGGGAATAGCCTACAAGGTGACCAGTAGTACCTCTTAAATTTCCCTAAAACGCCGGCTCAAGGCTGACCATCAGACAAGCTGCATTGGAAACTACGGCCGAGGCAGCGTACCTCTGATTAAGTTCCGCTCGGACCTTACCGTATGCCACCATGCCCTAACGGCCACGTTCCGCGCGACATCGGTTAGCACCCTATAAGCGTCTGGGTGCCAACCTAGGAAAGTGGATGCAGGGATAGGCACGGGCTTACTTGTCACGGAGGTTGCCATAAAGTATTTATATACTCTACGCTTCGCAGAGACGGTCGCATTGAGGGAGGTGAGCGGATATAAAGTTTGTGCGCTCCTGTGGGAGGTCGCCAGCGGGTTGATGAACATTACGTCAAAGAAATCCGTACCCCACTGCTTCCTATCTCCCGATGTCTGCCCTTGTGAGATGGATACCTTCCCGTGGCTTGATAGCGGGTAACGGGCCTCCTCTGCAGATATTGCGCAATAGGGACACCTGATGGTCATGCCGTCGAGTTTTGAGCCCATCGTATCTGCAGTGAAGGAGGTGATCCCGAAACAGTCAGGGTTTCGGGGCATTTTCGTCTCGGGCACGAGAGCAGTCCCATTGGTATGGGTGATTTTACTGTGGTGCATATCAGGTGGGCTAGGTTTCCGTTGAATACTATTTTTTGCAATTTTTTTCTTGAGAAATGTCGCAGGCTTGTAGGTTCTGAAGTGATTTAGTGTTTTGGGGTGTAGATAAGCGAAATCGGATTTCTTGCAAGTTTCGAGTTGGGTTCTGTGGCGTCAATTATAGATTCATGATTTCATTTTCATACGCTTTTACTGATTACATATATGAACGACTATCTCGAGATGGGGAGAGATGGTTTTGTATTGCAAAGGTGTTTTGAAGGCGCTCAATGATTCGAGTACAGTTATTGGTCAGCATGAATTTGGTCTACAAAAATTGTTCTACTCTTGGAATGTGCTTTGTAGCTTCTTTACTCTTATCTGTAGTATAAATAGTCTTAGGCTGTTAGAAATACTTAGCAAGCCTCAGGGCATCGAGTTATCCCCGTCGATCAATAAATATTGTTTTTTTATTATTATTCTCAGTCCTATTCACGTAATTTATTATTTATATAGAATTATCTATTTTTGAATCTACGCATATCATTTAATGTTTTACAATTATCGCCTACAGAATCCACGCACTAGCACCGATATATACCCCTAACCAACTCATTCGTACCATTAAAAAAGTCAACATGAATAGTCCCACAACCAGTTGTACATTATTTCCTTTATAAAATTAGCGTTGAATAACAGCACAGGGCCAAGATTAATATGTGTTGGTTGGATTATTTTGGAGTTCATTTAGGGCCCATCTCTTTGTATTGATACTTTGGTGGAATGATTGGAAAATGATGGGTGAATATGATAAGGGGGCTTCGACGTGGCTGTGATCCACAACTGGAAGCAAGTCACGCTGTCACGTCTGCATCTCGGTTGCATTTGCATCCGCCGGACTGTAAGCCACTCGAGATATGGCCACGTTGGCAGCTTACCTTGCTCAAGGACTTGATGTGCGATCAGAACCCGTCGACAGGTCTATATAACCGACAACTTGGAAACCTTTGGCACAACTTCTGGTCCCTCAAGTCGTCGCTTGTTCTCATCCCTCGAACCAGCTCCGGACGAATCACCGTCTAGGCCGACCTTCACACACAACACAACATTCTCCCGCAATGTCGCATGCCGACTCTTCCTCTTCTGCACAATCCGACGCTTCCAGGCTCCTTACGCTGGAAAACAAAGTTACCGGTATCGAAGGCAAGCTCTCCGAAATCGTCAACTCCTTACGCCTGAGTCTGGATCTGGCGCTCCCGCCGCTGCTGCTTCTGCTGCTGCTCCGCCGGGCCGCTGGTGCCGCAGAGCCTACGTCAAATCTTCCTGTCAAGCCCTCAGCCGCCGCTGAGGCCTTCAAAGTGGGGCAACTGCAGTTTTCACTGCCGCCACCTACCGCTGAACACGTCGGGGAAGCCTTCGCCGCCCGACGAGCTTACGCCGCCACCGGTAAGCTCAACAAGTTCGGGAAGCCATCTACTGTCGCACCGTTTCCCGCGAATCGGTTCATACCGGAACCGGAGGGACTTTTCGGAAGGATCAAGTCTGCCGACCAGAGGGACGGGTGGGAAGCTGAGGTCCTTTGGAATATCGGGACAACTGCGAGAACGCCCTCGCCTGTGCCCATCAAGTTACGGAAGCCCTGGTTGCAAAAGACATCGACGCGGCAACTGAAGCCTTCTCCGTGCTGCATCATTTCCTCTCCGCTTCTTACAATCGTGTCCTCGAACGTGTCGACTTCTTCGCCGACTCCCTCGAATCTGGAAAATCCGAAGCAATCCTGCTTCAGAAGTATTTGCGCGAGGACGACTTCCCGTATTCGTCCGAGCTCTACCGCTCGACGAAGCAAAAGTTTGCCGAGCTCCGCTCCCAAGCCTACGCCAAGGAATTCAATAAGCAGCAAGCTGCTTCGGGAGGTCGTCGTCAAAACAACCGAGGAGCTCAAAGGAACCCCGCCGCCGCTGACAAGCCGAATCGCAAGTAAAGCGACCGCCGTCGCGGTCTTTTCTCTGTGGTATGACTCACGTCCTATGGCGCAACACTCAGCGCGCAGCTCCTTTCTGGTCCAAAACCCTTCATTCTTCCAACTTCCTTTTACGTGCGCTTCGTTTCGGAGTGTACGAAACCCCCCTCACTACTTCCCTTTCCCACACGAAATTCGTTCTCCCTCAGATTCCGGTCGACCCCTCCGACCGGAATTCTTCGACACCGCAATCAAAGATGCCCTACACCGTCGTACTTACGAAGAGGTACCGGCCGCTACCGCTCTCGCCCTTCACGAACAAGGCTACCCAATTTCGAATGCCTTTGTGACAGTGTCGGGCGAAAAGCAACGGCTGGTCGTGAACTTGTCGCGACAGTCCACCCTGTTCCGGGACATACCCGTCAAGATGGAAACTCTAGAGGCATTTGCTCTAGAACTCAACCAGAACGACTGGATGTTCTCGTTCGACATCGCAAAAGGATATCATCACTTTCGACTGCACCCGGATATCCGCAATTGGTTTCTGTTCAAGGTGGACAATCGATATTTTCGATGCATCGCTTTACCTTTTGGTTGGAAGCTCTCTCCAGCCTACTTTATCAAGTTCATGCGTCCTATGGTCCAGTACGCTCGGCAGCATCTAAGACTGCGAATCACCCGTACATGGACGACTTCCTAGTCGCAGTAAGGCGTCGGTCACGACTCCGAAAAGCCCGTCTGCAAATCGATCGCCTTCTACGGGCGTGTGGACTTCTGCGCAAGGAAGAAAAGGGGAATTGGAGGGCTCGCAACGCATAGAGCACCTGGGTTTGTCCTGGACTCAACTCGGATGGTTTTTGGGGTCTCAGCACGTCGTATGGAAAAACTGCGGGGCATCTCGCAGCAATTATTACGCCAGGCCCGACGGAACCGCCGGCTAGTCGACGTCCAACTATTACGCCACTTCGCCGGAGTGGCCATATCATGCTCCCTCGCAATGCCACTCGCCCGGTTCTACACTCGTTCCCTGTACGACTCTCTCAAGAACACGACCAACTCGGGCAAGCGCGTTCGACTACTACACGCCGCAATCCGGGATCTCAAGCACTGGCGGGATCTGAGCATTCACAAGCCAGAGAGGCCCATGTCAGCCCCATCCCCTACACTAGCGTTACACTCCGACGCCTCCACGTCAATAGGCCAAGGGGGAACACTGGGTTCGGACCTCCGTCCAGGGGTCCAGGGAGATTGGGAAGCACGGGGCCTGTGGGATCCCCTTCTCCGAGTCAAGCCAATCACCTTCCTCGAGCTCCGGGCAGTAACGGACAACATACGGTCGTTCGCCAAGATGCTGGCCTCCGGCACGCACCTTCGGATCTGGGAGGACAACCAAGCCGTGGTGTCCATTCTGAACGCAATGACTACGAAATCTCGGCCGTTGATGCAAGAACTCCGAGTGTTACACCGTTTGTTGACTCGTTTAGGAATCTCGATCGAGTCACGCTACTTACCATCGGCGGTCAATCGCTTCGCAGACCGCCTCTCGAGATTGCACACGTTGGACGACTGGAGAATCAATACGACCACCATTCGGCCGCTCCTCCAGAACTTCCCGCCTACAGTGGATCGCTTCGCGGACAATCAGAACAAGGTATGCCCTCGTTTCAACAGCGAATTCGCGTGTCCTGGCTCCCTAGGAATAGACGCTTTGAAACAAGATTGGCGCTCGGACATCAACTTTTGGAACCCGCCGCTCAAACTGATACCGCTGGTGGTCGCGAAAATCTGTCAGGAACTAGCCCGGGAATACTGGTCACCCCGCATTGGCCCGCACAGCAATGGTACACGCAATTGCGCCGCTTTGCTCGACCGCACATTTTCGACGCAGACAACCTCTACCTGCCCCCGATCTGGGCTCCGGAAGCCATGCCTTCGCCTCCGTGGAAAATCGCCGTCTGGAAAATCTCGCAGAAGAAGCAGCCACTCTCCCGTTAGCTGTCACGCTGCAACAGTCTGTTCTTTCTACGGCTGGGTATGGTGGAACGGATGGGGGAAGGGTAATTGCGCAATTGATGCATAGGGCTAGGGCGCCAAACACTTGGCGTTCGAATGAGATCTTATGGAAAAAATGGAATTTTTTTGTTCTAAGGATGGTATTGATCCACTATCAGGGAACGAAAGTGCTATTCTCCGCTATCTGGGATGGTTGTACAACGAGGGTAACATTAGCGCGGCATCGGTTCGTAACTATCTATCAGCCGTCACAACAGCTCACTCACGGGTTGGTCGCTCCCTGGTGCTTACACCTCTTATCCAGCTAGCAATTGATGCCTATCAACAGAGTGACCGTGATCGCAAGTTGGCCACGGATCCTGCAGGTACAATGGAACGACGAGCATTGCCCAGCTCGGTGGCTCGCAAGATATTCGCTGCTGCAATCCTTGCTGCAGATTCGGACTTGGAATTTCTTCGTAACGCCTCCGCTGTCTTGGTCAGCTACGTGTTCTTCGAACGAGGAGAGGCGGGTGTCTCATTACAACTACGCAACATTACGGTTGCTCGGGATGCAATCAACATCGCCATCGCACTCCGGAAAAACCAACAACGCGTGGCCCACACCCTCTCCTACACACGCAATTCCAACTTCGACTCAAGTGTCATTGATTTGGTACAACGGTATGATGCAATCCGCCGCAACAATCGCTCGGGTAGCAAATACTATTGGGCCCTACCGGGAACGCGCTTGTCCACTAGCGCACGGACGATGACATTATGGCTCAAGTTCTGTCTCACACGTATTCAAGTTTCTCCGCCTCCACAAGTCGCATGGACCTCTCATTCGCTCAGGATGGGCGCTGCTTCGGAATGTGCGGCCATTGGAGTTCAAGAATATCGCATCTTGATTTGGGGTGACTGGTCGGCTGGACAGACGTTTCGCCAGTCTTATTTGGATGCACGGGTGTTGCAATGTGATGATTCGTACTTCTTCTTCGGTCACTTGCTGTGACCTCACTCTCGTTATCACGTACCTCTGGTACATTTGGTTTTCTCTATTGTTTTAAATTCGGTGGAATGATTGGAAAATGATGGGTGAATATGATAAGGGGCTTCGACGTGGCTGTGATCCACAACTGGAAGCAAGTCACGCTGTCACGTCTGCATCTCGGTTGCATTTGCATCCGCCGGACTGTAAGCCACTCGAGATATGGCCACGTTGGCAGCTTACCGTTGCTCAAGGACTTGATGTGCGATCAGAACCCGTCGGACAGGTCTATATAACCGACAACTTGGAAACCTTTGGCACAACTTCTGGTCCCTCAAGTCGTCGCTTGTTCTCCCGCCTCCCTCCCTCCACTCATCCTTCATGGCCCAATCACAAGCCGTCTTTTGTTCTTGATTTATGATTTATGATGATTTATGATTTATGATTTTATGATTCAAGTGTCACGCAAACGCAGCAACGGTGGAAGTTTGATTTGGTTCTGGTCAGAGGATCAACACGCATAATGGTCACGGGCGTATGACCGCGCTACTCTCCTTACAACTCTTGCGACGCGAACACACCAAATCTAAAGAGTTTACCCAAGCGTACGCATGATGGAACGAATGGAACCGGACAAGGATCTCAGCGTCTGGGGAGACACGCCGATCACCTCATCCAATTCCACCATTCCATTACTCCCGGTCATTTTTCTCAGTCCACAGCTCACCTGCCCTCTCGCCGGAATATCCTCTCGCCTACGTGTGCCTCCCCAGGCCGGCCATTGCTGGCAGCGTACGTCCTCAAGACAAGTAAGGTTGGCACCAAACGGAAGCTGTCACACTACACCCCTTTGGGTACCATCCCCGGAAGAAGCGCCCCGCGCCCATAGCCGCTGTACAGCAGCATCCGGAGATTCGAGTGATCAAGCATTTTTAACCCTGCCTTCACCAGTTCTGTCTCGAGCAAACGTTCAACACGAAGGTTCAAATCAATCCCAACTACTGGAGCAAGTAAGCTGCATAAGTTATCCCTGTTTGCTGTAATGCGTACTTATTTAGTTATCCCTGTTGCTGTTAGCTATTTGCTTTGATAAAGTGTTATGTGTTTCTCTATTGTTTTAAATTCATGCAACATAATTGACATTGAAAACTGTCCGGAACTGTTTTATGGTGGAGGCATATTGTTTGTGACTGCTCACTGCGGCTGAACTTGAGACTATCATGGGTCTTTCCAGAAAAGGACATTGAAGAAATCATCGACCAACAACAGTCATTTGCAGTCTAGTCACAGAAGTGAATACCAAACTCTTGCGTTTGATCATCCTTCCATTACCCTATTTCCAAAGTACTTTAACTCGGACCCAACATCGATGATAAACGAGTACCCATTCAACGCAGTCCATGTTCTGCCCAGGCGATAGTACGAAACTCAATGGAGCGCCTTTGACGCAACAAGGAAGAAACACATTCTTTTCGCAAGTTCCTCGTCAAGAACAACCAATATGTTACGTAAATTTGAGAACACGCTGGAAAGCTTGCCGATTTTCGAAGTCTTAGCAAGAGAAACCACCTCTGTAGTTTGTCTCAAGTTTTGCATAGACGCCTGTATATTTAGTCTATCTTAGAATTAGGTCTGGTTCCGGATGATGCGGATTTGATTGATGTCACATTGCTATGAAAACACGGTGTACGTTCTTTTCTGAGCTTCCGTGCCTAAAAAATAGGAAAACTATATATCTATCGTGTTTGGACTCAAGTCTGAATGAACAATGGTTATCTTTGGCCGGGACGTGCAGTCTCAGATGGAGAGTATATACTTGTCTATTTGTGACATCCTACTCGCAAAAGAGATTTTTGGATATTCAAAGTTTTCTCCTTTAATTATCTCCGAACTTAGTTTAGATTCTCCTCGCTAAAAGTGTGAGAAGACGAAGTAAACTACCCCATCATTCACCCCCGATATACAAATGCAATCAAAAGATAGTTACTCATCATATATGATCTACAATGCGAGCAGTATCTCCAATATAGATCTGAATCGATCCTTGATAACTCACTCAAAAACCCTGCAACCAGTTATTGCCTAGTATCATAGAGCGCTTGTTTCAAAATTCAAATCCTTACAACTTGGTGATCCAAATTAGCGGTAGGATACATCTAAATACCGTTGTAGTACTTGGAGATGTGAACGAAAGACCTCAAAATCTGTCAACTAGAATAAATAAAAAATGAAGCATCACATATAAGATAAAAATACTCCCGTACCGCCATTATCTCTTTTCTATCTGTCATTTGGATACTAGCTCTTTCCGCATATTCATGTTTTCTCTATTTCTTGATCCATTGTTGACCTCTCAATTTGCAATATTGTCCTACCTTTTATTTCAACAAACATGAAATGCTATATTCCTTTTCCTATGTGATTTTAATTTCACTTTATGACTCCATATTCCGTTTTCTGTTTGAATGGTTGGACCTCCTTTTTCAAAAAGAAATATTTCAAGTCATGATCCCAGCCGTCTTTCAAATTCAGCTCCCACATTTTGTCAAGCATGTTGTTATTATTACCCTGAATGTATCTAAATTCAGAGCGGAAACAATGCCTCTCATTTTCTTTATCACCAAAAGGCCGTGAATAAAGTCGAAGAAAGATCCCTATTTGAAGTGTTATAGGGACTTGTTGAAGAACTAGTTATACCACCAACCATCCCATCAGGCCAACGACAAACCCAATCAGTTCTTCAGCAAAATAACCGGTCTCCACCTGACGCCCATCATCAAAAACTTCTCCAGGGCTCCATGTGGCATCAACGGCCTGATCTTGGTGGCCAATGAGCCCTTAGACTACAGCGTGTCTAGGAAAAAACACGAAAATTTACAAGGCGTAAATCCTCTATTGCAAAGCCCGGATCTGGTTGGTTGTCACACAATGACTGATGCCTGTTTGGTCTCGGGGACCAGGTCGGGCACTTTCTATAGACCACAGACGAGCCCCAAATGGTAACTAGGTATTTACGTTGTTGACAGAATACAGTACTACTGTACGTGTTACTGCACTTTGGTGGCAATACACGTGTACATGGCACGTACAGTACGAATTGAACCCTAGCAGTACTGTACTGTAGTGCACATTGCGGACGGGACGCCAGCTTGTTGTCAATAGAGCCAAAATATGACGTCATCCTTGGCCACGTAATGAATTGCCGAATTGCGTAGAGCGTTGGATATCTTCCAAAGGACTGGACAGAATTTGCAAGTGTTGTACAGCTTTCAATGGTTGGGTGTGGCCAAGCACATGTTGTGTTGTACACACACTAGGCCTTGGTCGTAAACTGAGTGCCGTCGAGCGTGTCTTTTACGCATTCTCCTGGCAGGGACCACGGCAGCTTTATTTCCGACGAGTAATTCCAGTGCGATCCTATACGGTAAACTGTAAACTGTAATGGAATCAATAATTACACTAGTGATCCTGGCACGATACTGTAATGGAATCCAATAATTACACTAGTGATCCTGGCACGATACTGTAATGGAATCCAATAATTACACTAGTGATCCTGGCACGATACTGTAATGGAATCCAATAATTACACTAGTGATCGTGTCACACTTTGTACGCCTCCAACAGCCGCAAGCACCTCTCCAACAGCGGCGTGTCCATCGCCTGCGCCGCCTCGGCCGCATCGCCATCGTCCGCGACCCGCCGCACCTCGACGCCCACCAACTTTTTCAACTTTGTCAAAGCCGTCATCCTCGACGCCGCATCGCCCCTCGCAATAGCCATAGCAAAGCATTCCACCGCCCTGCCGCGATCGGCCGCCACGTCACCCGCCCCATCCCACAACAGCTCGCCCAAGTTGCGCCACGCGTGATGTCTCTCACCCTTGTCGATCGCCCATTCAAACCGCTCGACTGCACCGCGTGGGTCACGCGCAATGCCATCGGCGCCATGCTGCAGTAACAGGCCCAGGTTGTTGCCGGCGATGCCATCTCCATGCATGCATGCCAGTTGGTAGAGTTGTTTTGCACCGGCGCCGTCCGCCTCGATTCCTGCGGCCCCGTCATGCAGCATCACCCCGAGGTTGACAGCTGCTGCTGTATCCCTCGTCCACTGCGAGTTGGTAATACTCGCGCGCCTTGTCCCCGTCCACTCGCACCGCGCCTTTGCCATGGTGGTACAGCAAGCCCAGTCCATTGGCCGCCTCGGCGTCGCGTTGACCAACGGCCTCGCGCCACAGCGTCATTGCCTTGTCCACGTCCTTTTTCACACCCTGCCCCCCATCGATACACCCATCCCAGTGCGCTTTGCGCCGCTGCAACCCCCTCTTCGCTTCTCTCCGCCAGGTACTTTGCCGCCTCCTCTCCGTTGAGCACATCGCTCTTGGTCCATCTCTCCCTCACCATTGCCCGCCTGATTCTGCCAACTCGTCTTCACTCCGCCCCATGTAACGCGCCGCCGCCTCCCATTCCACCCTGCGCACAATGGCCAGCGGGAGGCAACCCAACGCGCGCTTGGTCTGCTGATTCAGCCCCACCGCCGCCGTCGCCGTCGCCGTCGCCGTCTCCCTCCCTGCCTGTTGCACATGGTCTCCTGCGCACCGCCCGCCCTGATACCCACCGCCTTGTCCAGCAGGACCTTTCCCAAGGCCGGGTCGGTTTGCAGCAGGTGCACGCCCTTTGCAAACATGAGGCTTGCAAAACACGGTCAATTTCGCGCTTGACGTCGCGTAGACTGGCTCTTTTCCACGTCGCGCACGACGCACATGCGAATAATGTGGCGACATTCGAGCGGGACTTGCTGCAGCTGGCGCTCGTCGATGGGGGACGGTCTCGCCCAGGCGTCGGTGGGCGGGTGGTTGCCCGTGGACATGTAGTAGAGGAGGCATCCGACACTCCACACGTCGACCTTGCAGACATCATTGGGGGTGGGGCAGTAGCAGTAGCAGTAGCAGTAGCAGTAGCAGTAGCGGTGGGCGGTGCGGTGATAGGTTGGGCGAGGCGAGAATGGTCGAGCGGCAGGGCGTAGGCGGCGGGGAGTGTCTTGTGGTGTTGATTGAGGGATGTGGTTGACGTTGGGACGGGGGCATGGTGCGGAGCGAGGGACGGGGGGGAGGCGAGGGCGGGCGGGGGCGTTGTGGTCGGATGTGGATGTGGATGTGGATGTGGATGTGGATGTGGTGTGGATGTGGATGGGCGGGGTTGGGGGCCGGGCAGGGGGGCAGGACGGTGCGGTCGGGCGGGGAATGGCGGTGGGTGTCGCGCGGGGTGTGGGGTGGGGGAGGTTGGAGAGGGGCGGGGTGAGGCGCTCCGGGGCGCAGTAGGCGGCGAGGGAGGGGTGTGCGGCCCAGGGGGTGGTGCGGGGGTTGGGGGCGGGGAGGGGCGCGATGGAAGATGTCAAAGTCCATGAGCTTGAGGACAAAGGCGGGGCGGGAGGCGGGGGCGGAGGGGAGCGGGGCGAGGCGGAGGTGGTGGCGGGGGCGGTGGGTGGGGACGAGGAGGATGTTTGCGGGGTGGAGGTGGAGGTGGGTGAGGGGGGGGAGAGGGCGCGGGCGTGGAGGAGGGCGGCGACGATGGACTCAAGACAGGTGATGTGGGTGACGGGGTCGGGGAGGCGGCGATCGCGGACGACGTGGTGGAGGGTGAGTCCGTTGAGGGATTCCATGACGAGGTAGCCGACGCCTTGATGTGCCTTGCGCCACTCCCAGGCTGCGCCGAGGAGGGCGTGGATGTGCGGGGATTGTGCGAGTTGCCAGAGGAGATTTGCGTGAGCGTAGAAGACGGGGGCCGGGGCGTGGACGAGCTTGACGCGGACGCGGGAGCCTTTCCAGAGGGCGAGGACTGGGGCGGAGGATGGCTGGTCGAGGGAGCGGGTGCGGAGCGGGGTGATGGGGAACTGGAGGAGGGAAAAGTGGCAGTGGCAGTGGCAGTGGCAGTGCCAGTGAGGGAGAGGGAGAGGGAGAGGGAGAGGGGGCGGGGGCGGGATTGGAGGGGTGGAGAAGAGGCGGGGGAGGCGGCGGGGGCGGGGAGCGGGCGGGGTGGGGTTGGACTTCCATTGTGCGACCTGGAGGACGGCGTCGATGCGGTGGGCGGTGAGGAGAAGTGCTTCTTGTCGTGCGGGGAGAGGGGCGGGGCGGACTTTGGGTGGAGGCGGGGCCGATGGTGGCGGAGGGAGAGGTGGTGGAGTGTTTGATGTGCGGTGGTGAGGGAGGAGAGGAGGTGCAGGCGTGGGACGAGTCGAGGGGGGTGTGGGAGAGGTGGGCGACGAGGCGGGAGAGGGCGAGGTGCAGCGTGCGAGCCTGGCGGGGGGGTGGGGGAGTGGGGAGAGGAGGGCTTGAATTTGGTTGGAGAGTGCGGCGAGGTCGAGGTGTGGCGGCGGAGGAGGCGGTGGCGACACCATTGGAAGAGTGGAAGAGTGGCACCGAGTCGGGAGAGGCGGTGCCAAAAGTGTTGGAGCAGAGCAGAGCACTTTATGTGTGGCGAAAAATATTTTCTACTCGACTAGCGAGCGTACATGCAAGTTACTGTAAATGGGTCGAGTCAGAGGGGGCGAGCCGCTGGCGCTGGCGCTGGCGCTGGCGCTGCCACTTGAGGGCGGTCAAGCATTCATTCTTGAGCGTTGGGTTGTGGACGGCCATGCGCCAACTGCGCACCAGACGCTGCAGACTGCGCGCGCACTTGTCCCTGGCCGGCTCGTCGCCCTCGCGCAGCCCCACCAGCAGCCAGCGCGCCCCCGCCACGACATTGCGCTTGAGTCCGCACCCGCCCCAGCCCAGCAGCAGCGACCAAATCCTCGGCGCGTAGTTTCGCTCCCCCCTCTCAATCGCCATTTCATACAATCGCTTCACCTCGTGCCCGCCCCCGTCTCGGCCCCCGTCTCGGCCCCCGTCTCGGCCCCCGTCTCGCCATATTGCAACAACCAGGCCTTGTTGCTGCACGCGGCCGCACTCCCCCACCCAATGGCCATGTCATAGTACTTGATCGCCTCTTGCACATTGCGCGCCACTCATGGCCATGCGCCAGCAAGTGCCCAATGTTATTCCGCACTCAACGCCTTTTGCTCCCTCCCCCCCATGCGCACCAACATGGTCGCATCCGGTCGCACTCCCTCCCCCCCTCCCACCATGCGTCCCAACTCCACCGCCCGTTCCCGCTCCCCGCATTCAATCGCCCTCAACCACTCCCCCCTCCCCCCTCCCTCTCCAGTCCCCGGCCCCTCTCCGCGCCAACCATTCCAGCACCCGTCCCGCAAACACATTCCCGCTCACCACCCCCGCATCAAGTACTCCACCGCCACCTCCCGTTCCCTCACATCCCCATAGTACCAACCCTCCTCCTCCCCCCCGTCACCGCCCCATGCATCCGCGCAATCTCCATTTCCGACCGATTCCACCGCCGCATCGTGCTCTCATACTCCACACGACGCACCAAATACAGCGGCAATCCACGCAACCCCTTCTCCGCGCTCAGTGTCAACCCCTTGGCCATGGCCACCCTTCCCCCTCCCCTCTCTCACTCCAGATCCCCGCCGCGTGGTCCATCAGCCGAATCATCTCCGCGCGGCTCCCGCCATCCCGCCCCAACTCTCCCATCGCCTCTGCCACCCACCATTCCCCGTCCTTGACCCGCGACTCGAGTCGTCGCTTTCCCATTTTGCAATGATGTCTCTCTCTCACTCTTTCCGTTGCAATTCAATTCAAATTCTCTGCCGCTACCCCATCCCTCCCACCCACCCTCCTATACATACGCCCGTACCCAGCGGCCGTACCACCACCGCCCCGACAAACCTCCCCATCCTGCCCTGCCCTGCCCTGCCCTGCCCACCGCTGCAACCGTTGCGTCGGGCCGCCACGTTACCGTTACTTTTGTTTTATTCGACACACCCACACCCATTACAGTACAGCCGTCCAACTCTACTGTACTCTACGGCAATGCAAGTGGACAAGTGGACAGTTTGGAATCGGGTCACAGCAGCGTCCAGTCCGGCGGAAAGTAGGCCGTGCGGTCGGCCTCCCACCGCAACGCCAGATACAGTGAACCGTAATCACTCAAATGGTCACTATCGCGATACAACATTTTGTGCCGCCAAAGCACCCGGCAATGCCGCCCATCCTGCGCGTAATTATCGCAAAAGTAGTCACTCGGCACAATGCACTCCACCCCCTCCTCCTCCTCGCCACCCTCCGAATCACCCGATTCGTATACGCCACCCGCCGCATCGCCATCTCCCGCGTCGCCCCGGTGCACGCCGCGGGCTGTCCCTTGCCCCCCCATCGTCCCCGCCCCCGCCCCAACAACCGCTTGCACTGATACGACCCCCGCCCCACATCGGGCACCTCCGATACAATTACCACCCGACTGCCCCCCGCCACAATCTCCCGCACCGTCCCCGCAACCCCGTTCAAACACCCGTCTCGACTCATTCAACCCCGGCACCCCCGCCCCCACTCCCGCCCCGCCCTCCCTCAACCGATACTCGGCCAACGGCCCGCGCCGCGCATACTCCCCCGTTCCACACTCGTCGACCACCGACTCGCCAGAAACACAACCCCGAATTCTCCCCCCACACTCCGTCCCCGCCACCGCTCCACCAACCCCTCACAAAACATCATCTGCTCCCACTCACCCGCCCCTGTCCCACCCCAACACTCACCAAAACCTTGCTCACATTAAACACCCCATGCAACCAGGGTAACTCCACACATGCCATTCCCTCCCATACTTGCCTCCCAGGTACCCGCAAACGCCAACATCCGCCCCGCATGACTGTCCCCCAGCACCAACACCCCCCGCTCCCCTCCACCCCAACCATCCTGCCCATCACATCCCCTCCCCTCCCCCACCCTCGCCAACCGCCTACTCGCATTCCACCCCCATCCAGCCCCGCTCCACGCATGATCCCCTCCACCCAGTCCCCTACCTCCACATCCCCGCCCCCGACCCTTCCCACACCAACCGCCCACCCCGGCCATCACGCCCGCCCCAACCACAAACACCCCACCACCCCCACCACCTTCCACCCCCGTCTCACCGCTGCACCGCCCCCGGCCCCGCCCATCCGGTACGGCCGTTCAATCCCCTCGTACAGCCCCGCAGACACCCCACAATCAACACACACACCCCACCTTTCCCGCCCCCAAACCCTCCCACGTCGACCCCAACCCCACAATCATCGGCCAGTGCACAAGGTACATGCTGTAGCTCATTCGCCCGACCAGGACCGCCGCGCGTGACGCCAGCACGCTGGTCGCAACGCTCGAGTGGTGCGCAAACAACAGCAGCAGCGCCGTTGCAAATGCAGGCGGTGTTGCCGCCAGCCCGGGGAATGCCGTGGCCGCGGTGTACGAGAGGGCGGGGTAGGCGATGAGGCCGAGCGCGAGCAGGACGGCCAGGTTGGGCGGTATGGTGAGGGGAGGTGCGTTTGGAAGAGGGGGAGGCGTGGTGGAGCGAGACAAGCGCGCCGAGCAGAAATTGCCACGCGCGGAGGTGGGGGAGGTAAAAGACGGCCGAGGGATCCGAGGGGAGCAGGTGGTGCGAGCGCAGGAAGCTCAGCGAGAGGAGGAGCAGGAGGGTGGGGGGAGCAGGCGGCGGGGGAGCAGGCGGTATAGCATCGGGTACAAGAGGTAGAATTGCTCCTCTACGGAGAGCGACCAGGTGTGGAGGAGCGGTTTGGAGAGCGCGTCGGCGTCAAAGTAGGAGACGTGCGCGTAAAAGTACAGGTTGGAGAGGGAAGAGAGGGCGCAGAGTGCGGTGGTGGCGACGGGCGGTGGGGAATAAAGCGAGGGTAAGCACCAGGGTGGCAAACAGGGCGGGGAACAAACGAAAGATGCGGCGGAGGTAAAAGGTGGACAGCGGCATGTCCGGCAGCGTCTGGGTGATGAGGTAGCCGGAGAGAGTAAAGAATATATCGACGCCGATATACCCGCCCGGCACGACGCCCAGATGATGAAGGACCACCAACGAGATGGCAAGGGCGCGCAGGCCGTCCAAATCGGCGCGATACGCAGTGTGCATGGTATCCGTATGCGCAGTTTACAACAATCGCGACGACTCGACGCAAGGGTCACGCACTCGGCTTGCACGCAACACCCGACGACACCTTTAAAACAAATACAGCGGGAACAAAGCACAAGCCTTTTAAGACCAAAAACAGTCTCCACCGCGACCGCAACCGCGACCGCGACCGCGACCGCGACCTTGATGATATCAACGTCGAGCCCAAAAGCAACCACCCAACCCACCGGCCGACTCCACTCGATCCTCACACCACATCCAACCCCCGCCTCCCCCAAACAGCACCGCCACTCTCCCCACGACCGCCCCCCAAACCCCCCCACCCACTCCACTACCTTCCCCCAAATCTCCCCAACCCCACGTCCCCACCCTCCCCCGACCCACGCACCGCAACCCTCCTCTCCATCTCCACCTCCATCTCCTCCACCTTTTGTCTCCACCCCGCCTCCCTCGACTCCAACTCGGCCACCCGCTTCTCCAACACACTCTTCATCGAGCGCAACACCCCCAACTCCTCCCCCTCCAACCCCCCAACCACACAATGTTCCACCACCTCTGTCCCCGGCACGACCTCCCCCACCTCCCCTCATTCCAATCCACATCCCCACATTCCACACATGCCGCATTGGTCTCACATGACGCACCCGCGGATATTCGCGCACTGAGGTGATCGCACGTGGTTTGTAAATCTAAATTGCGCGCTTGTAGCGTGGAAATTCGATGGTGCGCTTGCTCCAAGGCGGTTTGGGAGGCGTGCAGACGGGTCATGAGTTGGTGGTTGAGGGCGCGGAGACTGGCATACGAGGAGGACGACGTGGACGTGGAGGTGGTGGTGGACGTGGTGGAGGAGGTGGCGGTGATGGACGGCGCGCGGCGTGCGGTGGAGGAACGTTTCTTGCCCATGTTGTCTGGCGACCTTGTTGTGTGTTGTTTGTCTGGCCGGTGGATCGGCCGTCGACCGGACGGGCGGACGGGACGGGCGGACGGGAGGTACAGTATTTAAATGCGGCCGGGCGGGGGGAAAGGGGAGGCTTTACAGTGAAAGGCTTGGCTTACAGTCCGGGGTTGGGATGGTCGGCGCCTACGTGTCGATGCATGGCACGTTTGGACGCCACGTGATTGGTATGTCGTCTACTGTACTTTGGACAATGGGTGGTTGCAATGGATCGTGAAACCACTGTACTGTACTGTACTGTACTGTAACGGGTATGGTATGCTCTCCGTCCTGATGGATACAACAAATCAACTCCATCCTACTGTAATGTACTGTAATGGACTCAAATTCCGCCCCCAAATGCCACGTAACACAGCAACACTACACTACACTACAGTGTACGGTATGGTCTTGCCCGAAACAACCGCAAAGTCCCATTCAAAGCCGCCAAAGCCCACATCCACAACCAATCTCCCATACCTACCTAACCGTCCGCCCGTGTCGTCGCCCCGTGTATCGCAACCTACGCCGTGAACCTTGTCATTTCGCCCTTTCAGCAAAAGCTGGCCTGTGACATTTTGCCTCGACGTTTCCTTGCACTGAGTGAATGGACTCCGCTGTTTACTTATTCAAGCTCCACCCGCAGTACGCGGCAGGGGACATGCGTGCACCATGTTCGTTTATGTCGTCCTGATGCTTGCATAGAGTGTTGAGCACGGAGTGCGAGGGTGGGACCCCGCTCCGGATGGCAGCCATCACAGCACTGCGTGGCACGTTACCTGAATCCCATACTGTCGGGATAAGAGACGCCGTTTGCTTGGCTTGACCGGTTCGATGAAACTTTGTGAAACGGATCGCTGGTTCAGGCCGCTACTCGGCTCAACTCCGGTATTCATTTTACACTAGGCAGCCCAGCAAACACAAAAGAGTCACAGGCGATCCATCGCGGCATTGAGAAGGTCAACGCCTTTGGTGGGAAAAGTTCTTTCTTGGAAAGCAGCGTAGGAGCGGCAATGTCCAATTACCTTCTGCCGTGGCCACAAGAAACTTATTTTCCCCGGATTCAGATACGAGCGATGCTCAGATCCGCCGCAGCTTGGAATTTCGAATTCCTTTTGAAGCTCTGTACGTACGTACGGCAAGGTATGGAGGAAACCAAAGGCCCGTGAAGTAATACAGATTCTAACGTTTCGCTACCCAGCAAAGTATAACAACAAGGATACTACGATAGGAAGCCGACTTTGGCCCAACAGGATGGACCTAGTAGAGAAAGGTCTACCGATAAGGAAAGTCTAAAAGGGGAATTTTATCATCATCCTATTTAACTGTATATAGTGTGGATGGCAATGTCTCCCCACATACAGTATATGACAATTTAAACCTACTCTGTAGAGTTTGACTTGAGTCGAATCGACTGGGTCACCTAGGGTATGACTAACACCCCGGTATTGTGGTCGTGAGTCTAAGAAAGTACTGAAGGATAGTTTTGACGAATTTACCATTGTTCAATAGGAAGCGAACAATTGTGGCTTTCCAGGATTACATTAAAGGCGGAGCAACGGTTTACCTTGGTGAAGACATCAGCTGAATTCGCACATGTGCGCAAAAACCCCACATTTGAAATTTCCGTGCGTTCGAAGGCATTTTTGACAGCGGTTATATCTATCACAAGCCCTTTTTCTGCATTTCGTTATGACGTCATTGAGGGACTTCGAGTCTTTAGGCATGTTCGGAGGAATTTGTCGGAGGAGAAAGGTTTGGAGATCCATTCAAATTATATATGCAAAATCAAATGCATCTCCAAAGGCAATTACTTCAGCTGCTAGAACAGAGCGAACGACGTGATGTCTTCTCTTACTGGAGTAGCGGAGTATGTTACACTTGTCCGAAGCGTCCAATAATGGGATAAAAGACCCCAGCTGAGAGGTAAAATCAGCATTATTAAAAAAGACAGCATCAGAGTATACGGTGATGCGGAGAGAGTTGATATCCAGGGGAGAGTAAGAAAGGGATATGTTGGGATGCTTCTGGACGTGCGTCACTATTTTGTTCAAATTTGTTACTTTGCCTGAATTAAATTGCCTTTCGGTACCCTGTGCAGCTAAAAAGACGGTACAAGAAATATCTGGGCGTGTTTGAGTGGCCAAATCAAGCTTTGCACGGAGGGAGCGGTAGTCCTCAAACGATGAGTCTCCACCAAGAGTGGAAAGCTTAGAGATGTATGAGTTTTGTGAGAGGACAATTCCATTGGGCGTAGTAGAAATACGAATACCAGAAAACGTAATATTGTCGAACTTACAGTAGATTCCTAGGATCGAATTTCTCAAGCATTTGGCCTGAAAGACGAAGAAACGCTTTGTTGCCACAGAGGATTTTATAATCAATATGGACACCTATCAGGCCTTTTGGAAAATTAAAATTTCTTGAGGAGGATAAATCCATGCTACTCACTGAAGGTGAAAGTTCGAGGTCTTCTTTAATGTGTGCATCCATTATGCGATTGCATTAATTTCCAGCATCAGATAGACCGTAGAGGTGCTTGAGTAATTTCATTTCATATCATTTGAGGGTTGCAACTGAGGAGGAGGTCTAAAGTAGACATTTCGGCAGAGACATTCTGTAGGTTGAACGTAAGCTTGACTGACATCATTGCTCTAGACGCGTAATTTGTGAATTTCCACCATTGCAGATATGACTCTGGTTTAATATTGTCCTAAGATAGGGTAGTTATGAACCAATAGGCTTTTATCCTCGCCGCGGTTCTCTTGCGCGATAAATCGAGCTTTGTAGACGGGTGCGATCGTTTGTTTCGACCTTTTTTTTGTAGTAGGGACGATTCTAGCGTTCTTTGGGAGATAAGAATTCGAAACAGTAGTCCAGACTTTACGGTCCAAGAGGCCTTATATTTCCGTAGGTATAGCGTCCATAAATTGCGGGAGTTACTTACGAGAATCTTTAGGATGGAGCGTCTTTGAGAGGTAGACGGGTAATCCCTTTGGTGGTTTATGATTGAATGTTGTTAACATGAAGTGTAGAATTGCGGCGAATTTAGCATCTGCGGATAGGGCATAGTTTATATTTATTGTGCACGGACGAAGATTAGTCACTCAAAACTGAGTTTCAGTTCTTCTCTTGTCGATAAAGGCTTTTTCCCTTCAATATATAAGATTTTGTACGGTCCAAGCCATTTGATATGCTCCCTCTCACGATACACTAATAACTCTTTACCTGGCTCCAAGTTCACAGTAGAGGAAGAAGGAATGTCGGCTAGAAGTGCCTTTTGAATACGCAGCTGGGAGGTAATGGTTTCCATTTCTGCCCTAGCTACATATAAAGCGTGGATACTTTCTGCCTCATTGGGGAGCGAAGGTTTGACAGAAGCGAAGCGAGAGAGTGTGCCGAAGAAAAGCAGTGAGGTGACAAGACCATCTGCATTCAGGATATCGTTTACGGATTTGACTGAAAGGGAAAGAATTATATGAGGCTCTACTTGAGGAGAGACTTTGAGGTAGATTCTGCGCAAAGGTTCTTGGTAATATTCGCCAGTTCCAAGAGAATTATGGCTTTCGACACCTGAGAGATCAAGTTTGATACCTGCCATTGAAGCAATGTCTTGGAAGCCAGCCGAAGTGAAGAGGGAGTGTTGATTAGTGCGTATGGTGTCAGAGTAACCATTATAAATGGTTGCCTAAAATTGAAGGAAAGCGTACCAAATATTTTCAATCGATTCGCCTTGTAGGAAGCGGACTGCCGAGAAATTTGTACCGAGGTGTACGACGTGGAGGACGGGTTTGGGAACGTTTTGGATATGGAGAAACATGAAGTCCAGAGATATCATTGAATTGAAGACTATTTCATCAGAAAAAGAAACTTTAAATGATTGGGGTCGAGTGAGAAATGTTGACAAGTCCCGCATGAATGTGTGATTTGTTGCAAAAGTCGTTTCCTTTCAGGGGTTGCCTTGTCCGGGTGTGCTCTAACGGTAACGTTATAAATTTTTGGGTAGAGGAGTGAAAGAAATGGCATTGGAGACGACGCAACTGTCATCAGGAGAAAAAGAAGTAGGCTTAAGCCCATTTTAGGTACAAATGTCCACGCTTTCGAGTGAGGGGCAGTGACTGATTTGAATTCTTGCTTAAGAGGAGATTTTAGACGTTGTCGGCGATAATATTTTCCCTGTCCAGGACGTCGAGACCTAGTAACATGGTTATATCTGCGGTGACGACATCCACACTGATTTCTGTGGAGAAACGGTCAGGGCAGAGAATGCGAACTGGGAGAGTCCCGATAGAAGCAAAGGTTCCAACACCGAAACGAAGGATGGTATTTGATTGGTTAGGAATCATCTTGGGTCCAGTCATTTTGCTGTATCCAGTTGCTTGTTTTTGTCCTATAACTGATTTTTGAGAATCGCGGTCAATACAGACACCATTAATGCGGGAAAGGGACGAGGGCATGAAATCCGAGATCTTGGTATGGAGGACATTTGCAACAGTAAAGGGAGTATCTACGGCATTTCGGCGCTGGTAGGTGGAGAAGAGATCTGACTGCGGTTCGTTAGTAGATCCTCGGTCAAAAATCCGTTGAATCATCTTTAGTGTTATCAAGGGACATGGAAAGGGAAGGCCGATCATGAATGATTTGGTATGAGGAGAAGGAGTCGAATGCATTTCAGCTTTAGAATCTTCGAAAAGGTTTTTCTCTGGTTTTTTAATAGGCGGATATCATAAACGCTATCTGGATGGGAACTATCGTCAAGTTCTGAAAATTTTTCGATGGTTTCGAAAAGTACTTGTTTCAAAACTTGAGTTTCTTGATTCGGGTATTTCTTCGGATAGAAAAAAAGACGATTTTCGGGATTTTTTTTATATTCTTGGGATAGGTGCATTGGTTGAGAGAATGATTTTCCGCAGTTTTAGCAATACAGAGGAGGTGAGGGGGAGGAGTTTAGATTTGAGTGACGGGTATTTTGTCGGGATGGATTGGTTTGGGAGTCGGGGTGTGGAAGAAGGAAACGAGAGTACATGGGCTATCCAGAAGCAAAGTATGTGAACGCCGATGCGATAAGTCTAGAACATCTATTGCGTGCAATAGAAGATTCCTCCTCTGTTTAGATTGCACCGTCAGTTTCGACAGTTGATCTTAGTACGTTTTCTCGTAGTTTTCTGCATGCGTGAGAACGTGTGTTGAACAAGAGCATCCTGCAACTGCGCCGCGGAGCAATTCAATTTTTGTTTCTTCGCCTGGCTTGTAACGGGGGATACGCGATTCTTACTTGATAATTATCGAATTAATTTTGTCCAGAGCTGCTGAAAGCAAAGAGGAGGACGCGAGATGGTCTTTAGTGTGCAAGTTGCGAGGGTATCGGTAGAACTGATTTTGACGTGAGATCGGAGTAAAGTGGTTGTCGATCGTGGCGATAGCTGTATCAAAATCAGCAAAACGACCCTCAATATTATTCAGATAATAAACAAGGGCATCATCGCGGAATAATAGTTGGAGGAGTCGGATTTTTTGTTTTTGCAGCAAACGTGAATTTTCAAGCGGCTTGTTGGAACTCAGTTACAAAGGAATATAAGTTTTATGTGTTAGAGTATTTCCAAACGGCCCCATTGAAACGCTGCGACACATTTCTGGCCAATTTTTGAATATCATTGTTGTTTCCATAAGACGGGGAGGGAGAGGGAGAAAGAGGGGTTAATGGAAGAGATTTGGTTGATAATGTTTCCTTGAAATGTTTGATACATGCATCAGGTTCTGGGTCATGGAAAATAGCGGAGGCTATATTCTCAAAATTGTTATCCAAGTTTCTAGCAACGGTAAGGTTACGACTTTGAAGGAATGACTTAAAATTTCTGTAAATAAGGTGATTTGAGAATACTTTTTCGTCTGAACAGTTTTTTTGATTTGTTGATCTTTTTTATTTCAGGGTTGGTTCGTCTTTTCTTGTTTTTTAGTGTAAATTAGTGAGAAAACTAACTAGGGACGGACTTATAGATATCACTCGGCGGCCATGAGTTATACTATTTCTGTTGTTTTTCAGGTCGTGTTGTCTTGGAAAACTGCGAGCGCACTGTGTACAGTGTAACCCTGGACATTCGGAAATTCTCTGTATGGTTCAATTATGGGAGTCAGAGTTCTTGCGAAACTGTAATTGGTAGTAATTTCAACACGAAATATTACAAACAGTAAACTAAAAGGTCTTACGGTTGCTTTTGCGCACGCGCGAGTTTTCGACGCGATAAAGAGTAGCACTTACCCTGTCGGGGAGGGTCTGTCGTGGTGTGGTGCTACGAAAGGCGTTGGCGCGGGTAACTGATCTGTGGGGAGCAGCGCTGGTGTCGGTGGCGTAGGATGGGGCTAGCTGGGTATTTTGAGGAGCAGGGTGGGAGCGGAGGGTGGGAACAGTAGGAATGTGAGGTTGCGAGGGACGGGAGGATGATTGTTAAGGACTATGGCGGGTCGAATGATGGGGACAGGAGCAGGCCGGGAGCGGAGGGGTGGAATACCAGAAGTGCGAGGACTCGGGGAGTAGGACGAGGATGGTTGGGGACGAACACTGGCTCGGGTTGTGGGATGGAAGCAGGCCGAGAGTGGAGTGGAGGTAAGAGAGGTGGGGCTGCGGGGAAAGCGGCCAGTTCGATCATTTCTGGATGTGTTGGGGGGCTTGGCGAAGCAGTGCGACCAGCAAACTCAGCCTCGGTTACAAGCAGCCAGTAACCCTCAACTGATTCTCAAGAGTTGTCCGAGTATTCCGATGAGGATGACTCAGAAGGCGAAGGAGCGCGGTAGCCTGAAGTTCCTTCCGCGATCAGTCGAGGATCGTTTAAAGCCCTTTTCCTAACAACTATTTGCGGTTAGTTAGCTTTTAGGTAGCTTTAGAGTCAGTCTTAGGCCGGGGTATATCTCTGTTGGACACTAAACTACCGTTCGTCTGTCTAAAAGAGATAGGGACAACAAACTATTTCCGGTAAAGTCTTTCGATTCCTGAGTCGGGCTTCTAGCGATGTGGCGGTAGCGAACGATGCGGTAGCGGAGGACTAAGGTAGAAAGATTTCGATGAGGTCGGAGCGGTAGGGATAGAAGAAAACGGGGTTTGATGAGGAGTTTCGGTAAGGGGAATGGGCTTCATGACCATAAATTCGCGAATATCGGGATAACAGAGCCTTGTTGCTTTGACTTGACCGGTAGATGAACTTTTTGAAGCCAATAGCTGGTGAGTCTAAAAGGGAAATTGCATCATCACCCCATTTGACTGTATATAGTATGGGTGGCTATGTGGCCCATATAGATTATTTGACAACCTAAACCTACTGTCGTACGACAGCCTAACAGCTTCAGTCGGGGTTTCTCGCGTTACCTTGGATTGCAAGCTCCCCGAGGTCGGTGCTACCTTGTATAGGTAGGGGTTGGTTCTGTTTGATAATTGAATATTTTTTCTTGTCTGATCTGGTTACCCCGTGTACTGGACAGACGCAGGTATTTATTAAGATAGTGGCTACCGTTTGGTTACCTAATGCAAAAGAACTGGAAGTCTGATTCTACCAAATATCGGAGATGTTTATTCCTCATTATATAATCTCATCCTAGAGAGTCAGGATACATCAAGATGCATTCTTTATTCGTATTCGCCCTCGATAGAAGATCGTCCAATTTAACGCGAATCCACACTCGACTCTTTCCGAAATTGAGCAGGACTCTCAGTGTTTACCCAACTAGAAGGCTTTCGCTCAACCCAGGCATTTGGGGAATGTTCAAATTTGTTAAAAGCCGTAAGAGAGTCCAAAGCAGGGCTGCTTTCCTCTTTCTAAGGCCGTCGGACGGATTCTGGTGTGTCGGAATCCAGTAAAAATCAGTTTTTTCGCCACCCCCACAGCTTCTCCCGACCCCGCCGACCAAGAATCGCCCCGGCCTCCGGCCATCCCCGCAAAATCGCCAGCTTCATCTCAAGGCAACAATGGTCCTACCGTCATCCAGTCTACCACGCCGCCTCATGCACTCCCAACGACTCGAACCCCCCCGATCCTCGCCCGCTTCGCCTGTGAGGTGTTAAGCGCACACGAGCAGATCAAGGTAGAACTGTGGTTGAAACTTTGGTTGAGGCTGGCTGGGTAAAGCCGGCCGCTCCAGACCAGGGTTTGTATAGAACTGAAGATAGCTACAAACTAAAGGGAAATGCAGTCTAACATTAGTTAATTCAAAGGGATTCTCGTAAAACAGCCCTGAAGGTATCGTAAATAGCGCTTTCAGATTTGTAGTCGGAACTAGTGGCATACCCTGACAAGATATAAGAAGTACATTGGTCCAGGTTGCATGGCATAGCAAGGAGACTTTTGATTGGTAAAGCAATGATATATTATCCCACTGTGCAACTCGCCCGTAACTATTCCAAGTGTACCAATGCGGTCAAACGCTGGGTTCAGAACTGTAAGGAAAGTTTAATGACAGCAAAGTGCCTAGTAGCCCTGGCTGCAAGGTTACCAGTGGTTTGAATCTACAGTACAGTAGATGCAAGGAATTCGTGCAAAGCTGTAAGGTCTGTGAAGTGAAATGCAACATCGCCCCTTTCGTCTCGCCCGCTCCTCCTCCGCTTCGTCTCATGTGCCCAAGCGTGGAAACAGAACTGCACCAAAGCACCGACACCAAGCATCTTGGACGACCCCCTGCCGGTCTGGACACATTCCTAACTCCGGCATTTCACTTGCAGTCAAAGCAACAGGCCCAGACCCCGCCCCGAGTCGCCCAGTTGACACCCCAAGTTCCCCTCCGGTGGAAGCCTCGATGACCTCCGAGACCATCGAGCCTACTCAGGACACGGGGCCCTCCGCGAGGGTCCCTCAAACCCCCGCGCAAGACCCGTTCTCCTGGCCTCCAACACCACCGAAGCGTTGACTAATATCCCCGCTGCCATGCCCACACCTGATGATGTTTTTCGCACGCCATTCCGCAACGCTGCCATCTTTCAGGACATCCCTTTTCTATCCCTTAAGCTGTTTATTCTTCTGTTCATTCAAGCTAATACGTGCTGCGGCAAACGCCCGAGGCGAACGACGCCACGTACCGAGGCCTTCATGCACTTACACAAGTGAGCTACGGGTCTCCGCACGTGATGCTCTTCCTTTCCTCTGCCTCCATCTCGCGCGCCACTCCCACACCCGCTGCCACACCAACACGCCCCCCAAAGCTCCCTTTTAAGAGCGTCGTCCGCGCCGCAGAACTCCCCGACGAAAGACTGAGCTCCGTCCGCGAGCTCAACATCTCTAACGGTCAATTTCTTGCTGGCTTTGCATTGCGGGCGAGCTACTAACTCGACTCGGCAAAATTCCTTGTCGACTATCTCAGTGGCAATTACAATACCAGAAAGGGGAGGTCTGAGGTGCATAACGGTCCAGGATCGGCGTCTCGAGGGCTGGCATACAGTACTGCAATAAGCCCAGCCGTTTAGTAGAGTGCACTGGTTCAGGACCCCAGGGAGGCGGAAATTTGCCAACACGACCAAGACACTCCAGCAGTATAGCCGAACCACACTTTTCAAAAATTAAAGAACCAAATCATTTCTCTCCAGCAGATACACCGTACTACAGTAAGTGCCTTTTGGAACACAGAATACTGGACAACAGAAAATGGCTCTCCACACGCCCGCTGGTTGGCCGGAATTCGATGAGGCCCCTGCCGCGCCCCGGACACTGCCCATTGTGTAACTGCGACCGACCAAGCCTTCAGACTGTCGCCCAACTGCTCGCTCACCATCGATCTGCACACTTCGAGGGATCTAACCTGGACCAGCGAAGCAAAAAGAGTACTGCAACTTGAACAATTATCTCAACAAGCTAGGGTACTGGTACGTGGTGGTAGATCTTTATTTGTCATACAATGTCGCACAGAGGCGTGCGGAGGGTATTTATAAATTAACTACGGATGCGGGCGGCGGGTAGAAACTTGTCGCGCCTGCATTATTTGGAGACTAAATGCAAAACGGGTAACGAAGTCGCGGAGCTCCTGTTGAGGGGAGGAACCGCCACGAGAAGCAGCGAAGGAAGCAAGGCGGCGGAAAAAAGCCTTACGTCGTCGCCCAAGGCGCCATAGATATCAATCCCGACGGGGAGAGGAGGATATCGTTTCGGTTGCAGTAAGTGCCGTAATGACGATGTTTCTCGCGCTCTGCGAGTGTCGCGGCGGCGCCGGCAGTAACCGTACTTGGCGAAATGTGGCGGCGTGCGGAGGGGTGGGCAACAGTAACGTCGAAGGCTATATCGGTACTGTGAAGCCCGTATGCAGCGGGTATGTAGATATCAATTCGTAGCACGGGGGACTCCGAATGCCCAGATGAGTCGGGAACCTGGTGGAGGAGCGGATGTTCGACGAGGGCGACGATCCACTGGTACTGCGGCTGCTGTAGGACATTACAGTACGTACAGTGGCACCACAATGCTGAAGTACTACCGACGCCGTCTCCCCAACGGCATACTGACCGATCATCCATCTTTCCAGTAAACATCCGCTTCCTACATGGTAGCATTGCGAGCTTAGCAAGAGAACTCTCTACCAAGTATCAACACTTTCCATCGCCCCGAGAAGTGTGGCTAGAAGGGTCTGGGGAATTCTCCGTCGACAAGCCACCGATCGCTAATTTTCTCCAACAAATCGCCGCTTCTCCATTGACTACGGCATATCACCGACATGTCAACGACAGACACCGCAGCCATGACGGAGACACAAACCGCTCTCGTTCTGCAAATCAAGTCATTCCTCAAACGTTCATCGAGTATTCGACAGCAAGACCCCTGGCCTTGCTCGCACAACGGACTTTCAATCGAGAACGTCAAGACCTTCCTTCCGAGTCAAACTCCACATCCGACTCAGATCCCGGACTGGCTATTCAACTCGCTTTCGGAAGTTTTCCGTGAACTCGGCTCCGAAGAAGACATTGCCGAACATTTTCAATGGTTCGTCGACCCGTACTCCGTTCACGAACTCGAAAATTTTTGGAAATCGACCTTGTTTCGTATCCTTCGAGCCTTCACTGGCTACCGCATCCCCGAATTTCCCTATCGACGAAGCAATCTAGTCAAATCTCCTGGGTGAAGATAAGGAAGATTCAGAGTCATCCGCAGCCGTTGAATATGACACCGTGGACTACCGTTCCGGAGAACATCCCAGCAAGCAGCCTGAAAAGACTAGTCGTCTTGACCTAACGAAGAGCATCCAAACAATATCGTCAATCTTCTGCCCTTCTGACGGCCTTCCCGGAGAGGAAACAGAACCCTTCCTTCATCACCTCCAGCCGATATTAGACCAGATAGAAGCATCAAAAATTCCCGAACAGTTCCGCGTGACTGTTCCCTTCTCCGTTCTTACCGAAAAAGCACGCCTGGCCGCCTCAAAGATCCGTGCCAACAACATCTCTCTGGACGAGTTCATTCAGCGTATTTGCAATCCCCTCCTGTTTGAACCCAATATCCAGGCCAGGAACATCAACCGATGAAATTCTATTGCGCACAACAACTTCCGCCCGAGGTATAGCACCCACCGCGAAGCCGCCTCCTTGTGCATTGACTACGTGACTTCTCATCACCGCGATCTCCCTTCATTCATGTCCGCTCCCCAACTGGTGCTGAACAGAATCTGAGATATCTTCAAGGAGAAGACTGGTGTGAAACACTTTTCGAGAAAAATTCACCTCATCAAACACCCGCATCGCTCGCCAAGCTCACCAAAACAGCCGCTTTCAAATATCGACGACCAGATGAAATCAGAACCTGATCATCGTTCCGGATCTTCTGCATACCTCGTCCGTCCAACATCCGATAACCTTCATTCAACCGCTGACCTCGTTGCTGCCTTCTTTGCTAAGACACCACCACCTCCTTTTCATCGCCACCCCTACCGATATCGTCCCCGTTATTCCATAACAGGAGCCAGTTTCGTAACAATCGCCCCCTTCCTTACGCTATGCGAAAAGGGCAAACAATTGCTACGATGCAAGATGCCCGGACATATTCTGCGTTTCTGTCCCGAGAAAAACAAATACATGAACAAACTTCAACGGTACAAGAACATCGGGACCGCCGCTCACCTCGTTCTTGACAGCGCTGACAAGGACCCAGATGATAGCATGAAGAAGTCGTGGTACCTGGATTCAGAGCTAGCAACACCGCCGACCAATGAAGACATGCATCACGAGTTCGCTGAATGGCTATGCGCATTTCTTGATGTCCTGGACAAACTCATCCTCTCATCCGCCACAAAGCAATTCATCCAGTTCGAAATTCACCGTCGCCACAACCGCTGCATCCACATTCTCGCTTCAGTCCCTGCAGACCGGCATACACGAGATGAACGTACACCACATCGAAAACTAGTCAACCGCATGCTCTTGGATCCTGGAGCCCCCCGTACCTATGCTCCAACGAATGGCTCACGCCAGTGGGTTGGAAACTTGTCCGAGTCTTGAACATGCCAGCCTCCACAAGGCAATTTCGTTTCGGTGGTGTCCCAATCTCAGCCACTCGCGCGGTATGCCTTGTATGCAGTCTCACGGACACATCCGGACATACTACACGTTTCGGCTCGTTGTATTCGTCCTTTCGCCAACCTATTCCATTTTTCTGGGCCTAGACGCAGCGACAACATGCCTTCGACCTCTGCCTTCGAGATGAGCCCACAGCAACCACCTCCGCATCAACAAATGGAAATCGACCCACCTCTCGTCGTCAAGTCCCACATCTGCTGTCATTCCAACCTCTTTCCAAAGACCCGGATCCGAGCTTCAATTGGGAAAAAACGTACGCGACGCACTCGACATTCAACACATACAGCACGCCAACACCTGCTTCTGGATTCCACAGTCCCCACCGTACTCACAATCACTCCACCGTGGGAACGCGACTCGTGGAGATCCAAGCTCTCTACAGAAACAGCGAGCGCCTGCACCGCGCCCTGGGTCATCCAAAGAGTTCCGCACTCATCCGTTTATTCTGCCAACAACAAAACGGCCGTCGTCTACCTCCCGCATTACCAAGTCAATCGAAGAACTTCAGTCCGCTTGTCGTCCTTGCGTCAAGACTGCAGAGCTCCCTAGAATCCCGAAGCTCGCAGTGCCGCCTCCAGCTACTGCCAATATCGCAGTCTCCTAAGACGTCATGCCACACAAAATCCACTACGAGGGCAGGAATTGGAAGTCCTTTTCTGATTTTTGTCCGCGCCCAATAGCCGGCCTGTATCCTGATTTTTATTATTTTATTGATCCAGAGCATTGAAATAAGTGCACTGGGCATGCCTGTGATGATTCACTCCAGAAAAGCAGATCTACTTTGCTTTAGTCAGGGACTACATAATTTAATGAATACCAAGCAGGATAATTTTTGCCGTCATTTTGCTCAAAATCTCTGAGCGTAAATTGTCTCCGACAACTATAGCGTTCGATATGGATAGCTCTTACCTTCCTAAGATCATATCCTCACTGCAAGCGGCCGTTGACCATATGCGCCTACTCGGTTCGCCACACCTCCGCCAAGCCAAACCGAACATCTTTCTCTCCGCGTCTTCATTACCTGTCACATTCGGATTGATATGCACACGGGGATACGCCACTGGCTGCGAAGCGGGGGACAAATCTACCTTCAATTACAATGTATTCCCTCGTACTCCTCGTCAACACTGGTCGCCGCAACTGACCACTTTCATTACCATTCCTCATATCTCAGCCGCAGCTCGCCCAAACAAACAAAGTGGAATGGACTTTTCATCATCTTTTACATACACATAACTACCAAGAATGCGAAGCACCTGGCCAGCGGACCCTTCGCTTTCCTCAGCAAAATTCCCTGGCGATCAGTAACAGATGTGATACCCAAATGATCACACATCAAACCTAGAGTGTCAAAGTATACTTCGAAATCCTTTGAGTCGCTTGCAGGGCTTGAGTATAGCGATAAGGAGGGAAAAAGCATATGCATTGAGAGACATGAGTCCTCTTTCTCGTAAATATGCCCGTTGCCAACCATTCGAAAAATTCCATAGTACATTCCGCTGTCCACGCAACATTTGTGGGAAAATCCCCCGCAGTCTAGATGGTTGCTCAAGTTCCGTGTATCTACAGCTACCCTTCGACGACAGGAAGTATGGTTCCATATTTCACGTTGCAATGTCGCGAACAGCTTTTTTCGCAACCGGGTTTTGATCCCCAACGCAGTACTCCATGATAGATGGTCGCGTGTCCCGTATCAAGTCCTCAATGACTGCAAAATACGCTCGAATATAGCTAGCTTCGCAGTCAACAGAGCTTGATTTTCATGTAACTTACGGACAGTACTTCGAAGATCTGCCCTACCAATATCCGTGGAAGTCCCCCCTTCCGGCTTAGCGCTGCCCTCGGCGTTCCCCACCATCATCATTCCAGTCTGCGTCATCTTTATCCCCATCACTCATATCAATTGCCACTGGTTGTGGCGCATCCTTCTGCTCTTGTGTCTCAGGACAACGATGCGCAGAAATTTATTGTCTCCATTTCAACACGGCGTTGTCGTTTACATAACACGGTTTTTCCCAAATACGCACTAGCAACCGCATATGAATTAGACATCATTCAATTCTTCATCGTAATCATCATGAGGATAGTAGCGGAGATCTGCGCGAGCGATAACTCCCTCCCCAAACGCAAGGTGCCGTACCGGATTAATGTCACTCACTACAGCCTTCCACCATTGAGGCTCGTCATCGCCCGTGAGCCACTCAACCTCAATGACATATTCACTTGAGAGCAGGATATTCCTTTCCCTGCAGCTTCTTCTGGACGCCACTTTTACCAGTGCCAGTCCTTACATTCTGGAGGTCACCTTCGTTTTGTACTGAGGCAGCATTCTCACTTTCATGTCGCCGACGGGTATTGGGAGCTTTTTTAAGCAACCGTCCGCCGGCAGGTCGCTAACATGGTTGTCACACAAAAGGAGGCTGGGACGGCGAATAGTGGCCATCAAGAAAAAAGAAAGATGGAGGTGGAAACAGATTTGGGTTGGGATGACATATGGAGAGAGTGGACGGGAAGGGTTGGATCGGCAGTCTCACTTGGTGAGATGATCAATTCATAAAATATTCTGGTTTGAAGCAAAAGGGAGTTTCGTGGACTTCGCAACTGCCATGCCGATTTAGTCCTCAAAACATTTTGGCGGTATAACCGTAAAAGGATTAGAACCGAGAAAGATTGGAATCCTTTTACGGCTCTCCCGCCAATATTGGCAGTATAACTGTAAAAGGAGGATAATACCTTTAAGGTTAGCTCTACAAACAATTTAAACATGTGCAAGTTCAATTGCGGCTATTCTCTTAAATTGAAGAACTCGCAACCCTGATAAAGTACAGAACACTCACCGCCTGTGCAACCAGTTTTACCAATCTCAAATTCGCCATACAAAGACTTCATTTCTCTATTCGCCTTGTGCAATGTATCAGCTACTCTTTCCGTTCGCAATGAACCGACGCACACGAAAAAGAGGACACCTACGCAAACAGTTGCACAACTGCAGCGTGATATTGAAAGGAGTACCACAGGAGATGAGGGTTTGAATCGATTAAACGCATTCGGCGGCTCCAGATGGAGAGAAGAGAACGAAAAATTCTTGGAAAGCAAACCATTACGACAGGAGTCTAAATTTTGACACGAGGACGAAGTTGATGATGATGAATGATGATGAACTCGATTTTGGTGATCAGATGACACCGTAGGGGGAACCACTCTTAAAAAATTCAATTCGAGGCCCACTGCAAGTAGTACTATAGCAGAAATGCCTCGTATTTCATCGAGAGTTTTTGCAGTAACGGCAATCACAGTAATATCCAAGAGGCGACGAGGATTCTAGCCGCACAGCTCAATAGTGGTCAGAGAGGCCCAAGATCCTGGGAAGAAGACAGTTGTTGATCGATTGTTAACGACAGACGGTGCGCTAAGAAGCTACTTTGCAAAATTGGAAGGAGTTTTGTTGGCTAAGTTTAAGATGCTAGAAGATGTATTAGGGAAGCGATAAGTGGATTGGAGGCAGAGGTGATGGATCTCAAGAAGGAGTGGATGGAAATAAAGACGACAGGCTTGGCGATCGCCAATTTTCGGCGTCTGGAAATACTGCCCTTCGTGCATTTTTTTCCAAAATGAAAGTCAATACACCCGATGTCAGCTGGATATTTGACAACAACCCTTTATTTCAATTCGTTTCAGTTGCGCTTGTGGATTATTTGGTCAAGGTTGCCCTTGAGGACCCTCAAGGCCTACCTCATTTGTGTAAGTAGGCCTTCCATAGTCCCTTGTTCTCTCTACTACCTGGTGGTAAGAGTGTTGAGTAAAAGAAGGGGGTCAGACTCCGACATAGAAAGTTTAGGAAGCTGGTCGTGACGTCTGCCATCTTCAACCTGCAACTCAATTCCTTTGAAAAGTTCATTAAGGAAGCCGGGTGATCAAGTGCGGCAGGGGTTAGAGGGACGTCGGCGAGCGCCGATGATACCGAGAGTGATGGACATATGCTGACGACGATATATAAATGATCGTAGGAAGGAGGGGGTGGAAAGGGTGAGGGGAGGAAAGCGTATTGAACATCCGAGATGGTTAAAACAAGGATTTATTATTTTGCAGGACATCGACGCCGCTCAGCGACAGCAGGAAGAAATCTTGCAAAATAGTAGGGACTCCGAATACCTTCCGGCCAATACGCATGACAACGGAGGCTGGAATGATGTCAAAGATAACCCAACACGAAGCGATATCGCAAGGCACGGAGCATATCCTTTCTCAGCGTAGTCAAACATTTCCTGCATATCTGTCGCAGGAATGGTCGAAAAGCTCTTTTCGAGAATTTGTTCTATCTTATGGTGCCTTGGGGTAATCATGGAGTCAATCTTACCCAAAACCTTACCACAATGCGTTGGGCTAGTAACAATGATGACAGTCTTCCCCGGATTTCTGATGTAGCGTTCACGAAAGACTACTCGCCTGATCGCAAAACTGCCAATGGCATAATGCAGAACTACATTCCCGATTCATTACTGCGTACAAGGGTATGTACCTTTGTCAGTCATCCGATACATGTGACCTATGGTACTCCGAACCAGCGAAAGAAGGTAGTGGAGACCATGACACTTCTAAGGTCGTCAATATGATCAATGTAGCTGGAAGATTCTGCACAGGCTTTACAGGATGCATTGAAAAGGATCACGACATTCTTCCTTTCTGCGATGCTATGTGGACATTTTGCGGTGTTTTAGTAATTTCCAGAGTGCTCCGGGATTTGATGGGTGAGTGTCTGAAGGCGCAAGTGTTAGATGATAGGACTTTCGTTGCTCTTGACGACTCGTGGAGGCAATAGGTTTGGACTCGGGAGCGCCGGGAAAACCACTTCGCAGGTTATTTTAGCGGACCTCGTTCCATCTCACAGTGACGGAGGCCGAGTACTTAAGACTCGTTGCCTTAAAATGGCGCCTGCTGATTACAATCGCGTCAGTATTGGGGCGCGTCCACATAATGCAACATACACAGCTCGACCGAGAGGACTCCAAGACACCTGAAGGCTTTGATGATCATCAAGTCGACTTAGGACAGGCGGCGGGTGTTTTCAAACTTAATTAATTGCTTTAGCGACATGATTATGGCTTCGGATGTCTCCTAAGTACAAGGAAATGTAGTTTCAATCACACAGAAGTCCCGGTTGCGTTAGTTTACGTTAATTTTAAATCACCAGCCACGCATGTTCCAACTGTCATTTCTGCGAGGCAAGCGCCTCTCACCATCACGCTCAGCAGCGTTTCGATTTGGATGACGATAAATACAGGGATATGTAACGGGTGCAAAATCATTCAAACGCGCTCGAACGGCGTTCCGTCACACGGAAAAGCGACACGTTGCTCACCGTAATACCGCACGAAGCGATCATGGATATACGAAAGCGACCTTTTGGTAGTGGAGGCGATGGTGAAGGAACATACGATCGAGGTCTCGGTCGGGCCCAATCTTTCCTTCCGGCAGGCAACAAGAAAGTGGGATCGCAAGTCCCCTTTTGAAACAGAATGTTCTTGATTCAGCATCCCAGGGAACAGCGGGACTCACAATGGGCCGACACTGTGAGACTGCGACACGTCTGGGGGACAACACCGGCCCTCTTACAGTTTTGTAATGTCCGGCTTTTGCGCAATGCGGGGCGAGCTCTACAAGCAAGCCAAACTGTGCGGAAACTCACGGTTTGGGGCCGGTGAGGGTGCGTAGAGTACTTCAATCGCCACCGTCCTCACCCTGTCCATTCCCCACTCCCACTCCCCCCTGCGCTAACCACGACTCCCTCTCCCTCCCCCCGCCAACCTGTCCTCCCCCCAAATCCCCGCTCCACCCCCTCCAGCCAAACACCTCCCGCCAAGCCGCCCTCCTCCAGATCCCTCATCCTTCCTTCCCCGCCCCTTAAACTCCAGCAAAACAAACCCAATCTTCACGTCCGCAAACGCCCCCCGCCAAAAAAATCAGCCAAACTCGACCGTCGAAAACCCGCTCCTTGAAGGCCCACCCCGTCCAAACCCATCTCGTCCAAACTCACCCCATCAAAGTCCACCCGTCAAAACCAACCCGACAAAACCCACTGGTGGGAGAGCTCTTGTGATGGAGGGAGGTAATTCTCGGTGACATTGAATTGAGGCGAGATGGCAAGCGAAATGTGAGTCGGTTAAGAAAATGGTGGGGGGGGGGAGTAGGGAGGAGCAGGGGTTTTGGAAGGGAGTGTAAGGAATGTTAAGATGGCGTGGTACCTACAAGGTTGTATATGGTGAGGTCGTTTTTGTTGTATATTGCAGTGATTTTTGCGACGGGGGCGGGTTATGGGCTTATTCCCTATTTTTCAAGTTGGGTGGGTTGCTTGAGGTGGAGATGGGGAATTTGGTGGTGATGTACTAGATGATTAGTTTGATAGCGACGGTGTTTCGGGTGGGGGGAAGTGTGATAACGGATTGGTTGGGGGTCGGGAGGCGATATTGGTGGTCGGGGGCAGGAATTTGTAGTTGATGTTGTTTGCAGGGCTGACTGGATTGTTTTTGGTTTTGGCACCGTTGTCGAATGCGTCGTGTAGTGGGAGATTTGTGGCGGTGGTGGGTATGGTGATTGTGATGTTGGCGTTGCATGCGGGGTGTACGGCATTGTCGGCGAGGGATTTGTACTGGAGTGCAAATGGTTGTATTGTGTTTGGGATTGGGCAGGGTTGGCGATGCAACCGGGATTATGGCGGCGGTGGAGAGTGCGTGGAGGGTGTGGGGCCGCGGTTGCCGGCGTCGCATAATATGTTTTACTATGTTGCGGCGGGTGGAGTTTGATCGGGTCGGCGAGTGTGGCGGGGGGAGCAAGTGTGAAGAGGCTTTTGAGATGACTTTGCAGCTGCTGGACTCTCGAAGATTTGCCCCTTTAACACTTCCCTCAGTGAAATGCAAATCAAGGCATTTCAATTTGTATGGTTTATCCTTTCTCCGCAATTCACTTTCTGGACTCCATTAAACAACCGTGCACATCCTAAACCCCTTCCCTCCCTCTCCCCACCTGGTCTGCTTCAGCGCGCACGGCACATCTCACGGCGCTGACCGTGTTCGCGCGGCCCGCCTTGGGGTCTCCGCCGTTTCTTACTGACATACTTCCTTCCTAACTATTCCTTTGGGCACGCATCACGCTCATTATCTCTATCTCCACCAGAGGTATGGAAATTCTCTACCAATCTGTCTATCCACCCCCCGTCGGAGCCTTGCCACAGCTCTCGAGGTATTTCTCACCCGGATCGCCCCGTTCCCACACCTTGGCCACGCTGCCCTACTCCACCTCAAATCGAGATCGATTCGTCCCGGCGTGATCTCCCAGGAGATCACGATTAAAAATTCAAATTTTTTTGGCTGAGATAACCGTTGGAAAAATCAACTTTGCACGCCGTAGCATTGCTGGCACCAAATCGTCGATTGGAGAGTGCTGCCCCATTGTAAGAATACCTGTTTAACGAACCCGCGGTTCAGAGGCTGTTTGTTGGCACTGGAGGGTCGTTGCGGACTGTAATAACGAAGAAGGTCGGCTGGTTGTCTGGTTAGGAGGTATAGTCATTCGCAGCCCGATCAGAGAGGAAAAGCAAAAATTAATCGCGGAAAGTTGGCGGAGGAACAGTTTTTAATCGCTGGCATGGATCAGGTTGTCCTGGAGCACATACCTTTGGAGGGGGTCGACTGCACTACACCGGTACCGGTTTCAGATGACCCAGCTCTCGCACCTCCAAACCAGAGGCCCAATATCGCGTCTCAAACCCCCGATCTTTCTGAACAGTCTCTGCCATCTCTAAAAGAGATCTTCACAACTCACACCCCAGTCATGTCGCAAATACCGACCAAGTTCCGCGGTCAAGACCTGACGCAGTACGAGGATGCTATAGCCGCCTTTACCACATGGAGCGCCTCTTGTCGACCCTCAGAACGAATTCCGTTTAGCAATTTCTGCTCATCCAACCCAATATCGCAGAAGAAGCTAACAGATGCAATTTATATGGCTGTGCAAGAGGCCTTGCCGCTCGGAAACATCCGCACCCGCGCCTTCCGCGCTAGCATGTCCCTTCCCGGTGCCAAAGGCTGGGTCTACTGTGCACCTTGCCCTGGATTGAGGACGCACATCAAGAGCAAAGACTTTTCCGTGTGGTTCCAGTACTTTTGCCAAACCCCCTTATTCGCTCCAGGTACCCCTTGCCCCAAAGCAGGATGCCATGAAATGCTGGATATCTACGGGGACCACTTGCTACATTGCCGCTTTGGCTGCGAGCGGAATACTCGCCATAACAACCAGGTGACTTTACTGGGGAACGACCTTGCAAGAGCCGCCCGACGTCCATTCATCGAACCTTGTCTACACTACCAAAACAGGACGAGGCCGGATATCAGGGTGATGGGAGCCGCCGGTGAAACGGATTACTTCGACGTAACCTTTGTCAACCCGCTCGCTCCCTCCCACGCAAGAGCCAGGGCTTTCAACCCACTCACAAGCCTCAGCGAAGCTCACGCAGAGAAGCAGCGGAAATACCAAGGGTTCCTTGCTGAGCTGCCTGGGAGAAACAGGCTGGTTCCTGTTCCCATCTCAACGCTAGGAGGTTGGCATCCGGCGGCGTTCTCCGTCGTCAAGGAACTCGCAAGAACCGTTGCCACCCGCGCAATGGAACGGTTTTCGAAGGTTAGAGCCATTCTTTTACAGCGGCACTCCGCTTTGACAGTAACCTCCAATGCCGCTTGTTTGCTGGCTGACCTCCCTTCCACCTTCTGGTAGATTGGAGTGCCATCCACAGCTTTCGACGCATCGTACGGTTTCGCAATTGGCTTGACAATGATACGATATCTACGCTCCGGTACAAACTCACTGGATACCAACCCACATATCTACCACAGTAAATTAACCCCCATTTACACAGTTCCGCGGTTGTCTAGCAGAGACGTATGCAAAGTCGATGGACGATGCAGTGAACGCTTGTCTTGCTGATAATTCACGAGCAACTCAGGCGCTCACAAAAATATTTCTGTTCCCAGCAGTTATGCTCACGAACATTCACTCGTCAGATTCCTGCTCCAGTGAATACCGGTGGCACTCTATTACGGACAAAATGAGGGAAAGAATAGATTTATGGAACGCGGGGCACTTCAGAACACTATGGGCGCAAGCACTCGACCAGCCCAAACACCGCACCGCACGAGCTCGGTCCACTTCGGACCAGCAACAGGTCAATGTAAAACGGGCGACAAAACTGGCCAAAGAAGGTGCGTACGGAAAGGCTGCACAAGCTTTGCGCTCGCTAGGCGTTCTACCAGCTACCAGTGATGTAATCGATGCCCTTATCGATAAACATCCCCAGCAGGCCCCCGATGAAACAACTCCAGTCAGGGCATCTTCTACCAACTACAGTTTCCGACCGATCACTGAAGACGAAGTCCTTGGCGCTATCAGGGCTTTTAAACCAGGATCCTCTCCCGGAGGCTCAGGTCTAAAGCCTTGCCACCTGGTAGAATTGCTAAGATGTCCATCCTCATCGGGGAATTCAGGCTTTTTGGCAGCTCTTACGAGACTTGTTAATGTTCTAGCAACTGGAAAAGCACCAGCCGTTCTCGCTCCTTGGATCGCTGGTGCTCCACTTACCCCGTTGGCGAAGAAGGACATGTCGCCCAGGCCAATCGCCGTTGGGGAGACGCTGCGCAGGTTAGTCGGTAGTTGCTTAATGAAGCGAGTGTCCGAGAAGGCGGCAGACTACCTCCAACCTCTCCAAGTGGGTATCGCCACAAAGTCGGGTACCGACACAGTCGTGCACGGAATCCGACGAGTCGTTCAGGAGTACGGCAGTAACCCAGCATATGGGTTATTGACTGTCGATCTCAAGAACGCTTTTAATATGCAGCAGACCCGCTTTTCTGACCGCGGTGAGACAGCTATTCCCAGAGTTACAGCCTTGGGTCTCATATTGCTATGCAAACGAGCCCGCATTCCTGTGGATAGGTAGTCACACAATAAGAAGCGTCTGCGGGACCCAACAGGGAGACAATCTTGGAGGCCTCCTCTTCGACCTGGTGCTGCACCCTATTATCCTCAAAATACAAGAACTCTTCAGTTCAGAGGAAGGGGAGAACAGAGACTTGGCAAAGTTGTTACTTCAACTGTGGTACCACGATGACGGGTACATTATCGGGCGCCACGACCAACTCGTCAAAGCCATCGAAGTACTTCGCTCCGTGGATGCTGAAAGCCGAGGACTGCACTTGTCGCTGCCGAAGTGCACCGTCTGGTGGCCTACAGCCCCTCCAGGGTCAGCACAGAGTCTCTACCCAGACGGGATTAAGCAAGAGTACAGCGAGGGTACTTCCGTCCTGAACGCCCCCGTCGGTACTAAGGAATACACCACACGGTCCTTTACGAACCATGTCTCATCCCTCAGACCATTCCTCGAGACCATTGCTGACCTTGAGAATAGGCAAGTGGCATTCCAGCTACTGCGTAACTGTTTTGGCGTTTGCAAAGTAGGCTATTTGTTGCGGGTAGTGCCCCCGTCTTGCACTGGAGAAGGAGCGGAAGAGTTCGACAGGATGATGGAGGACTGTGTTCGAAAATTGGCAGGGGGAGTACTGGATTCGGAAGTATTCCGAGAACTCCAGCTGCCGGTCACACCAAAGGACAAGAAAAAACCATCTCTTGGGATCGGACTCACCTCCGCGAAGAACATCGCGGCTGCGGCGTTCTTGGCTTCTAGCTCATCATCTAGCAAGCTTTGCAAGACCTTGCTCCCAACGCCTATTAAGGAGCTAGGAACATACGAAGCAGCTGCAGATGCCCATCGGAGGTGGTCGACCTCTTGCCTGCCGTCTAGGATTATCCCGTTCAGTGTAATTTGCTCGCAAAAAACACCATCGCAAAAGACGCTGACGGACGCAATCCATGAAGCAGTGCAAGAACGAATTCCTCTTGGGGATTCGAGGAGGCAGGCGTTTCGCGCGTCTATGGCCCTCCCGGGAGCCAAGGAATGGGTGTATTGTCCCCCATGCCCCGGACTACAGACAAGCATTGACCCTCGAGAATTCTCGGTGTGGCTTCAATACTACTGTCAAGTCCCACTTTTTCACCCTGGCACGCCATGCCCGAGAAGGAATTGCCCGGACACACTCGATGTACATGGCGATCATCTGATGCACTGCTTGCATGGAGCCCAAGGATCAACCGACACGATCGCCAAGTAACCTTCTCGCGAAAGACCTGGCAAGAGCTGCTCGTCATCCTGTTGTAGAGCCACGCCATGGTCTCCACCGCACGAGACCAGACATCCAGGCAATGGGAAGCAGCGGAGGGACCGACTTTTTTGATGTTACCTTCGTGAATCCCCTCGCTCCCTCCAACAGAAGAGTGAGGGCCTTCAACCCGATGTCCTCTCTGAATGCGGCGCGAAATGCAAAGCAGAGAAGATATCAATCCTTTATCGCGACCTCCACCAGAGGTAGGCTCGTGCCTGTGCCAATCTCCACTCTTGGAGGTTGGCACCCGGATGCATGTGCAGTGCTAAATGACGTGGCAAGGAACGTGGCTGTGAGGGCACTGGAGACGTACGGAAAGGTTCGGGGGGTTTTGATGCAAAGGCACGCTGCAGCAGCCGTCATGTCCAATGTGGCCTGCTTGATGGCTGGCCTGAAGGTAGCATTTTAGGGAGCGTAGTTCCTTCCCCATTACGTGTCGGTATACCCTTTTTGAGTCGATTATGGTTGTCTGGAAAACCATGGGATAGATGAGATATACCTTCCAAGAGTAAAACACCCAAACGTTCCCCCGTTTTCGTAAATGGTGCTCTTTCTTAACGGCTGGTGCAATTTTCACTTTCATGTCGCCTCGCTGACCTGCCCAATTTCCCTCTTCTTGGCAACTCGCAGTTGACCACAGCTGGCTGCTACTGGCCTTCTTGGTCGCAGAGCAACCCGACTACCAATGACTGTGGAACAACAGTGCTGGGCGTCAATTTCATCGCGTGGACAATCGCTAGAGCCGTACAGCAGCGTATAACGTTCCATCCAGCTGTTATTATTGACAGAGCCACCCTACACACCGATGAAAGTGGGCAACCAGTGCTAGGCATCATTTTCATATCCGTGTCTCTCAAGCCACGTGTCTGACCATGTATATAATAGCCTAACGTGCTTCGAGTGCCATCCTCCATGAAGGGATATTGGCACTGGGACGAGTCCGGATCTGGCATTCGTGGTGACGAATTCTTTACACCTCCAGAAATTACATGCTTCCACAGCGTTCAAAGATGTCAAGGGATTGAAGCACTGGACCGGTGCGTTCGAAGGGCAAGCGGGTTCAGGAATGTGTAAGTCGAAGAAATCCGTTCATCCACATTTCCCAATAGCTCTGATATCTTACCTCGGGCGATTTCGGCCGCTGGGGCGAGTCTCTATGACTGAGGGGAGAGGTTTTGGTGCTTTACTTTTAGATCGGATATATCTTCCAACAGTAAAACACCCAAACCTTTCCCATTTTAGAAGATATACCCGATCTACCCATAGTTTTCCATGACTGAGTGCCTAGCGGCCTTTACCCAGTTCGACGTGAGAGATTCTCACTTGGCTGCCCTTGGGTTTAATTATCCCTCCTCCGTGCAAGCAATGCATGCGGTGGTCGCCGCAGATATCGAGTTCTTCCGGGCACTTCTTCTTGAGGCATCGGTTTTTTGGAGCGAAGAGTGATACTTGACAGTTGTACTGAAGCTAGACATAGATTGGTTGTGGTAAATCTTTATGGGTTGTACAATGATGCACAGAAGCGTGAGACATAGAAAGCGTTCGCATCGATGTTTGCCTTAGGGCCTGGATACAGTGCACATTAAATCTATTGTTTAGCACAATGGAGGCCTATCGACGACCGGGAAACTTGTTTCATATTCTCCGAGCAGTAAGCGTTCCTGTGTAGCTTCGTGAACTGCGTTTGTCAGTTTGTTTTGTGATTGGTGGACGCTTAGCGCAAAAGGTATTGAACGGAACCACTTTCGATTGCGGATATGAATTATACCATTATCTAAGGGCGATAGTGGCGTTTTCGTAAGCATTGAGCGCTTGTAAGGAAGTCGGTTGGATTGAGCTACAGAACGTTCTCGCAGCAGCGATGGCGGCCAGAAACAGGGCACCAGAGATGCCGCACGCAGATGTGAGGCCTATTTCGGGCGACGATTTCCTGATGTCATGCGGCTTCACAGGGAGGTGACAGAAGACATGTTCGAAAGGGGGAAAGTTTTGAATGTTTTCCTCTTGTAAAATATATTTCATCTATGCTGAAATTTACCCGAGAACGACCATGGACTCAAATTTGTATGCAGATACAGTAATATTTGAAAATGTCTCCAGGCAAAGTTCGAAAGCACGTCTCGATCATCTCTTCGAGACGCTTGGCCCCTTTGAGGTACTTGTAGGGGAGGAGCACATAGAACGTAGCTGACTTTGCAAACGCCGAAGCAATTTCGGCTGAAATGAAGCGTTACTTGACTGAAGAGGCCCCGAGTTGTTTGTAGTAAAGGATTAAGCGACTCGAAGTGCTCGCCGAAGTCCTGTTTCAAAAGTTCTTTATAGCCTATTGGAGGATTACAGACATATACGCCTTTGATATATTTTGCTTCAGTCTGACCAGAAATAGCTCTTGAAATGACGACGGCATGTGCAGTGGACCAACAAAACGTCCAATTCGACATTTCCTCTCCGGAGCAGCCATACTGCGCAGGCTGATAGGGGTAAATCGGCGGGGGAGGAGATCCTCAGAACCAATTACCCTGAGAAGGAGGTGTTGCGAGCGACAAAAGTGCTGCCGTGGTATTGTTGAACGAACAAAAGGGAGTGTATATAGAAGAGAGTTGAGAAAGCTACAAGCAAGTATAAAAGGGGCAGGGTCTACCACTGACGCTCTGCGACCAGCGTAAGAAAACGTTTTCTTGGGTCTGAAGTTGACTCTCAACTTCCTACTACTCGGACTTGGCTTGAAGTTGTCTGCCAACTTGCTTGACCTCTCCATGAGGAAGCAGTTTACTCAGCTTATATAGACTTTTGGCTACCCCTAAAGTCCGAACAAAACTACAGAAGATACTAAGAAATGCATAAAAATACTTTGTGTGGACAATATACTCTAAGCAAAAGATACTTAAGAAACTAACAATTAATTTGGTCCTCTTATTTCCATTCTCTAAATCAGATCCAAACAACTCCTCTAAAATATCCATGCTGTCCAAGCAGTCCCACAAATATCTGCGAATGGCTCACAACTCTCTATTTCCCCCTGGGAGATATCTAGACTACTAAAGATATCTCCATCCGGTTCCATCGTGGGCACAACTTGATCCATACTCTCTATTCCAGGCCCCACCGGTCCAACACTTTCCATGCCCCCTGTTGCCTCATCTTCCTCATCCTCCTCCTCCTCCTCCTCCTCCTCATCCTCTTCTTCCTCATCCTCATCCTCATCCTCCTCATCCTCATCCTCCTCATCCTCCTCATCCTCCTCATCCTCATCTTCCTGATCCTCGTACACTAGCTCAGGGGCTAACCATTCCTCGAAGGACTCCCCGCTCTCCTCCTCGACCTTCTCAGCATCTCCGGACTTACCTCCCTCGCTTCTTCTTCTATGAAGAGGCGGGCGCACGAACTCGATGATTGCTTCTTTGTTTGCCGCCGGATGTAGTCGTCGGCATCGGTTGGCCCGTAGGCGGCGAGACGAAGGCCATTGATGGAACGGGAAGGGCGGTTTTTGGAAATAGGGACAGAGGGGCGAAGGTTGCTCATTGTGATAGAAGTTGGGGAACAGGAGGCAATGTGGGGTGCTTTGGGTGTGTGGGGGGAGAGGGGTGATGAGTAAAATGATCGGGGGCATTTGGAACTTAGAATAAAGGGGTTTAAATAGGCTCCCGGGGCAGGTTCTATAGATTAGGAATAGGTAAAATAAATCTGCAAGGGATTTTGCAATAGTGCATTTGCGCCCTTCTTCTCAAAAAAAGGCGAATTTGGAGGAGGAGGTAAGCTAAAAGGGAAAAGGGACTTGATTCGGGGTCGATTCAGAGGGTTAAATACAGTATAAAAATATCTAGATAAAATGGAAGTAAATTTGGAAATGACGGTTGGAGAAGTTAGGGGCGGGATCGTTGTAGGTTGCTGGATTACACGAGGGGAGGACCATTTCCTGTCTTACGTGAAGGGAGGACCATTTCCTGTATTACGTGAAGGGAGGACCATTTCCTGTAATTAAATGAGGGGAGGACCATTTTTTGTATTACACGCCCCCTTTCTCAAGGCGAACGTCCCGGGTCGTCACTGCTCTTCTTCTGCTTCCGTTAGTGTTCGCTGTCTTATTGATAAGATGTATGGTCTCTCAAACGGGTACGGATGCAACTGATTACCAATATGATGCTCTAAAAAGTAGGTTCGCATTACTGGTACCTCACTTTGTAGCATAGCCTCATATATTGGTTTGATCACATCGAGGTGGGGTTGAATACATTCTTCTTCCGTGACTCTTCCGAATCTTCCAAGAGTGAAAAAATATATGTGATATGCAAACTCTTCTGGAAGATGCCGGAGGAATGGATGTCGATAAGAAAAGAAGACGCGCATCATCAAGAACGAATCTTCGTAAGATAAGTGCGGTCCATGTAGCGCCCTAAAACATAAACAGATGCTTATCATGAAATAAGAAATGACCTGCGCATCGTTCGCATCCTCGGAGATATTGCGCAGCCAAAAAGATAATCTTCTTCTTCCGACTGTATGCTGTGCATGGTTGTGAAGCAAAGCTAGAGATGAAGTTGTGGTGGACGGTCCCGATGAATGGCCGCGACCAGCTCCTGACGTACTGGGACCTGCACGAGGTCCACTCGGGGGACGACCGGAACCTCTTCTGGGCGGGTTGTTGTCTCCTGAAGGTCCTCCTCTGGTCATCATCACTGCTTCAGGAGGATCCTCGCCGCCTCCAACGTTCCCAATTTGTGGCGGAGAAACGTAAGGTTCCCATAGAGGATACGGGACCAGCCTGTATTCCATATCCGGGGGTAAGGCGTAACCTCTCAGTCGCACGTCTTGGTTGTTCTTGAGAAATACGTAAATTGGACGGATAATATTCAGATACGTTTGCGACAAGTCTCCAGCAGCTACCATTCCATATCTTCCTATAGAGTAATGATATATTACCTCCACAAACTCTGGACCTGCTTCCGTGAACCTTCCGTTTTGGAATGAAAATAGAACTCTTATTAATAGTCGGAAATCTTCTTGAGGTAGCAATGGTCCGTTCAACGTACGAAAACATAGGCATATATTAATGTAGAAATGGATGATTACGTGGAGTTCGTAGTAGTCCCGCGTAACCGAGATGATCCATTCCCAGGCCCTTTTTCCTCCCATAGGAATCATTCTATAGTTAAAGATGAGTATGCCCCGTGGTTGCGCATAGTCCTGTGTGAGAAGGAATTCTTCAGGCCTCTGATGGTAAGGGACCAGACGACGTGCATGGATGGCCCTCCTTGATCTCTTCCCTGAGCTTGAACAGAGCTGATAGTGCGGGTGTCTTTCCTCCGTGACGATGCAAGGGTTCGAGTACTTGGTTTGGAAGGCCGGCCACTTCACAGCCTGCTGCATTGCTTTTCCATGTACTACAAGTACTTTACAGCCAACTGAAAAGGTTCTGACTGCAGGTTCTGCATCCTTATTTCTTGTCTGTGTTAGCGCGCGGTGTGATCTCCAGCCTTCGGTGGCCAGTAATTCAACTTCCCTACTCTCTTCATCGATAATATTTGTTTCCATGTCTCTCTTTAACATTCTAGGAGCCCTTCCGTACATTAGCTCGAATGGTGAGCGTCCATTTCTTCCTCTTCTTCGACGGTAGCCGTATAACACTTTTGGTAAGGCATCTTCCCACTGGATTTCATTCTCCAACATAGTTTTCGATATTGCTCGTTTGATGGTTCCAACCATCCTCTCCGCTTTCCCGTTGGACATAGGAGCGTATGCGAGAACGGTCTTCAGCTGAATCCCTTTCTCTTCCAAGAAACGAAGCAGTGAAGTTGCAGTAAAACAAAGGGCGTTTCCGAGATGATCCTTTTTGGAAGACCAAACGGTTCAATTATTTCTTTTTCGATGAATCTCAGTACCACCTCAGCATTTGCCTCCTCGATTGCAACTGCTATTGGCCATCCAGTAAGATGTTCCACCCCTATAAGGAGATATTTGTTTCCGGAAGAAGTTTCCTTGAACGGGCCTGCGAAGTCAATTGAGAAGGTTTCAAAGAGACCGGAAACTGGAAAACTTAGAGTTGTCTTATACTTCCGTATTGGAGTGAATTTTTGGCAGTTGTCGCAGCTTTTCACGAAGTTATAGACGTCCTTATGGATACCGGGCCACCAGAATCTCTCAGTTACGAATGTTTTGGTTGTTTCGAGATCCCAATGCCCTAGCTCATCATGGAAAGTCCTCAATATCTTCATTCTTTCTTTCAAAGGGGCCACTAGTCGGGGACCGGCTTTAGTGTGCCGGAAAAGTTTCCCATTCCACAATGTAAAAGCCTTTTGATTCCTGCGTACCCAATTTCGGTGTTCAAGATCCCTTTCTCATTTCTAGTCCATCGAGGAATTTGATCAGTCCGTGAATATTAGCTTCGTACTCGTTATCGTTCGGCAACTGCAACTCGGCGACTCCGACGATGTCCTCCGAAGCTTTTTCATTGGAATCAGTGCGTCCCTCAAGCGGGATAGGTAATCGCAGGCTGATTATTGCGTCCGGGTCTATACACAATTTCAAACCGATATTCTGCGAAAATGTCGAGCCATCGGGCCAAGCGGTGATGTACATCCTTCTTTTGGAATGCTGTTTTAAGTGCCTGGTGATCAGTTATCAAGACAAATTTCTCGAGTGATAAAAGGTATATGCGAAACTTTTTCAGCGCGAAGACGACAGCTAGCGCTTCTTTCTCGCAGACTGAGTATCTCTTTTCTGCGTCATTCAGAGTTCGGCTTGCGAATTGAACAGGGTGTAGTCTTCCGTTTTCATCTTTTTGGGACAAAACGGCACCCAAAGACCGTTCTGAGGCATCTGTCTCCACAACGAATGGTCTCTTGAAATCTGGGTACATGAGAACTGGGGGGACACATAGCTTATCTTTAAGCTCCTGAAATGCAGTTTCCATTTCCTTGTTCCAGTAAAATTTTCCTTCTTCGTAGTGCTGGCATGTAACGGTGCTGCAGTCTTGGCGAAATCTTTTATAAATCTTCTGTAATATGAGGCCAGTCCTAGAAGCTTCGGACCTCCGTCTTTGAAGCGGGCCTTGGTGCCAACTCGATTTTTTTCGTTTTCTCTGGATCCACTCTAATTCCCTCTTGGTCGACGATATGACCGAGTAATTGGATAGAAGTTTTCGCAAAGAAGCATTTGCTCAACTTAATTTTCAAGCTATACTCCGATATCCTCTCCACAACTGTATTGAGTGCGAGATGTGCTGATCCAATGTTTCTGAGAATATGACGACATCATCGATATAGACTCTTGCGAATGGAAGTCCTTTCAAAACCTCGTTCATCATTCTTTGGAATGTAGCTGGTGCATTCATGAGACCAAAAGGCATCACTTCGAACCTGAACGTACCGGCTTTGCTGGTAAAGGTTGTTTTTTCCTTACATTTTTCATCCAATGGAATCTGCCAATAGCCAGTGTAAAGGTCAATTGAGGTGAAATATCTCCCGTCCTTCAGGTCCTCGAGGATCTCCTCCATGTTCGGAATCGGAAATCGATCGGGTATCATTCTCTGGTTCAGTTGTCGGTAATCGACGCAAAAACGCAGCTTTCCACCCTTCTTTGGTGCGACCACAACTGGAAACGACCATGGGGATGAAACTGGTCGAATAATATCATTTTTCAGCATACTTGTAACATTTTCTGAGATAAATTGGTCATATTTTGGCGGTTGACGTCTAGGCTTGTGGTAAATCGGTTGAGTGTCGGTAAGTTCGAACGAGTGAGTAACCGGTACACTTGCTTGTCTCAAATCTGAAACGCTCCATGCAATTACTTCGGAAGATGTTAACATGTCGGATATTTTCAGTGAGGCGGGGGCGGGAAGGTGCTGCACTTTTCCTTGGATTTCTGCCATTTGGCGCCCTTTTTCTTCTTGATCCCAACCTCAATATTTTGAAGGACCTCTTCCGTCGTGCTCACATCTTCATATATGGAGTTCGCCGTATTCTTATTTTCTTTGCAAAGGTAATCTTCTTTCATGCTCCGAATTCTGTCCTTTGATTCGATATCATCGCAAAAAGAAACACATTCGGGTTTCAAACTTATCCTAGAATCCCAGTCGTCATCTGTTTCAAACCCGGAATCATAATCGTCCCATGCCATGTTCATTAACCCCCGAGGGTACCCTTTTCCACTTCTGAAAGTGTTAGTTGGTTCCGAATCTTCGCTGTCATAGCTAGAAGTGAAATCTTCACTGTCCGTTTCTTTTAAATCTTCAGGATGCGTGCTTTTGTCGAAATCCAGGGGCATCTTCACGGTTCTGCCGTCAATATTAACTGAAACCATTTGGTTGCCCAAGTCAATGCATGTCCCTAGTCTTTCCATGGTAGGGCAGCCAATGATTGCATCGAAAGGGAGATCCGGCATGACAAGAAAGTCTACATCCACTTTAGATCCCCAAAGAACACGGAAACCTTGTCAACAGTGCCCATGCATTTTGAGACGGTTCCATCCGCTACAGTTATTTTTCGAGTCGTTGGAGTAATTTCGAGACCTAGATCTGTCACCAAAGTTTCTGAAATGAGGTTTGGAACAGCACCCGAATCGAAGAGAGCTTGGGTTTTCATACCCAATACTTTGACTGGTACCAGCTTAAGACGTCTTGGTGCTGTCGAGGCCGATTGAAGAAACAGTTTCTTACCCTTAGCGGACTTATTAGACCTGATAATTTTTTTGAGTTCTTTTCTCGCATCCTCTGCGTCGCCCCTCAAAAGTTGACCAAACGTTATCCCAGTTGGGGCCGATGCAAGCTCAGCCACCAAATTGTACCTCTTCACATACTCTAGTACGTCCTTAGAGATACTCTTAACTTTCTTACTCTTTTTCGCCTTCTTGGCCGGAGTGACTCCCACTCCTGGAACAACTTGATCAGACCTCTTGGTTCGAGGAGGTACAGGTGCTGGGATATGCTCCAGCATTCCATACTCTAGCCTAGGTTTCTTCGATAAAATGTTCCCTTCCCCATCCCTTTTTGTCACATTGACTTGACTAATCTCTTCAGCGATGGATACGTTACCGGCATCCGTCAACCTTTGATCCCTTCTATTTTGTAAGATTTTCACCTCTGGTCCTGACTCACTCCTCGCTTCCGATAAATTTGCTCTTCTGTTGTCTTTAGACCAGCAGTTACTTTCATGATGCCCATATCGACCGCACTTTGCACAACGAGTGTTTCTATGTGGATTATCAGGACACCTGTTTGCAAAGTGTCCAGGCTTGTGACAGTAAGAACAGACTTCTGCGGCCTTAGGGGCCCCAGACTGGTTCTTCTTAATGGTAAGAGTAAGGCTTTCCAACTGCGAGGTTATCATGTCAAGTCGATTATCGAATCGGGTTTCCAACCTTTCTTCCAAATTTTTGACATCGCTCCTGACAGATTCTAATGCCGCTGCACTAGTAGCCGGCCTTTGATAATTCTTTTCAGGATGTACGATAGACATCGATGTGCGGGTTTCCCTCGGTACCTCACTCAGTGACTGAAACGTCTCCGAATTTTTGACAAATTCTACTATGGTACCCTTCAGTTCATCAAAAGTGTGAGGGCCCTTGATGAGGAGGAAATCGGAGAGCCGCTTATCCCCCATAGCCGCCTTACGCAGCATTCCGTACTTGGCTTGGGCGTTGAACCCAGCCTTTTCATAAAGATCACACAAGTACACCAATGAGCTTAACAAATCGTCGAAGTTCAGCCGGGCCTCTATGGCGGTACGAATCATCTCATCTGGTTCTACCTCCTTAGCATACTCTTTCACAAGCCACTCACATACCTCACCGAAGTTACGCCCATTCCCGTTAAGAGACCACCCGTCGATAAACTTGGACTTATATTTGTGCTTTGCGTCACCATGAAGATAGGCGAAGATACTTGCGGCCTTCTCTTCATCGCCCTTCTCTCGCATCACAACGTTGACATATGTGTAAAGAAACTCCTCAACGTCTTCAGTCTTGCCCCTGTGAACGTTATACGAGCAGCATTGAGATCCATGATTACCGAGAAGAAATCCCCCGAAGTGTTCCTTACTACTGCTCAACTCGAATACCTCGGGTGCAACCCCCTCCACAAGAGTACCAAATGATAGGGGTAAATCGGCGGGGGAGGAGATCCTCAGAACCAATTACCCTGAGAAGGAGGTGTTGCGAGCGACAAAAGTGCTGCCGTGGTATTGTTGAACGAACAAAAGGGAGTGTATATAGAAGAGAGTTGAGAAAGCTACAAGCAAGTATAAAAGGGGCAGGGTCTACCACTGACGCTCTGCGACCAGCGTAAGAAAAAGTTTTCTTGGGTCTGAAGTTGACTCTCAACTTCCTACTACTCGGGACTTGGCTTGAAGTTGTCTGCCAACTTGCTTGACCTCTCCATGAGGAAGCAGTTTACTCAGCTTATATAGACTTTTGGCTACCCCTAAAGTCCGAACAAAACTACAGAAGATACTAAGAAATGCATAAAAATACTTTGTGTGGACAATATACTCTAAGCAAAAGATACTTAAGAAACTAACAATTAATTTGGTCCTCTTATTTCCCATTCTCTAAATCAGATCCAAACAACTCCTCTAAAATATCCATGCTGTCCAAGCAGTCCCCACAAATATCTGCGAATGGCTCACAACTCTCTATTTCCCCCTGGGAGATATCTAGACTACTAAAGATATCTCCATCCGGTTCCATCGTGGGCACAACTTGATCCATACTCTCTATTCCAGGCCCCACCGGTCCAACACTTTCCATGCCCCCTGTTGCCTCATCTTCCTCATCCTCCTCCTCCTCCTCCTCCTCCTCATCCTCTTCTTCCTCATCCTCATCCTCCTCATCCTCCTCATCCTCCTCATCCTCATCTCCTCATCCTCCTCATCCTCATCTTCCTGATCCTCGTACACTAGCTCAGGGGCTAACCATTCCTCGAAGGACTCCCCGCTCTCCTCCTCGACCTTCTCAGCCTCTCCCGGACTTACCTCCCTCGCTTCTTCTTCTATGAAGAGGCGGCGCACGAACTCGATGATTTGCTTCTTTGTTTGCCGCCGGATGTAGTCGTCGGCATCGGTTGGCCCGTAGGCGGCGAGACGAAGGCCATTGATGGAACGGGAAGGGCGGTTTTTGGAAATAGGGACAGAGGGGCGAAGGTTGCTCATTGTGATAGAAGTTGGGGAACAGGAGGCAATGTGGGGTGCTTTGGGTGTGTGGGGGAGAGGGGTGATGAGTAAAATGATCGGGGGCATTTGGAACTTAGAATAAAGGGGTTTAAATAGGCTCCCGGGGCAGGTTCTATAGATTAGGAATAGGTAAAATAAATCTGCAAGGGATTTTGCAATAGTGCATTTGCGCCCTTCTTCTCAAAAAAAGGCGAATTTGGAGGAGGAGGTAAGCTAAAAGGGAAAAGGGACTTGATTCGGGGTCGATTCAGAGGGTTAAATACAGTATAAAAATATCTAGATAAAATGGAAGTAAATTTGGAAATGACGGTTGGAGAAGTTAGGGGCGGGATCGTTGTAGGTTGCTGGATTACACGAGGGGAGGACCATTTCCTGTCTTACGTGAAGGGAGGACCATTTCCTGTATTACGTGAAGGGAGGACCATTTCCTGTATTAAATGAGGGGAGGACCATTTTTGTATTACAGGGTGTTATGAAAAACATAGGGCGTGGGGGGGTGTTCGGAGGAAGAGAGTGAGGGCTAGAAAGGGAACAGGATGGTAGCTGTGGAGTTTGTGGAGGTTTCGGTGTTGATGATGATAGAGGAAAGGAGAGGGAGCGAAGGAGGGAGGGAAAGGGGGAGCGAGGGAGCGAGGAGCGAGGGAGCGAGGAAAGAGAGAGCGAAGGAGGGAGAGCAAGATACTGTAGAGAAGAGTGAGGGACCAAGGAAGATATTTGAGAAAAGAGAAGGTGATGAGGGCCTTTACTCAGACGGAACATGGAGGAAGACCGGGACTTATATGTATAGACCTCGACACGGGCCAAATGGTGCTTCTGGGCGATCGAAGGAAGTTCCAGATGCCATGTAGACGACGGTGGAAGGCTAACCCTAAACATGCCTGGGCTGATCTAAAGAAGATCAGCTCAAGCTTACAGCACTGTACAGTGCATAAACGTAGCGGTCAATTTCTTGGTTGTACAGTAAACTACAGTAGTGTCTGTAAGCCCCTATGCTCTCTGTAAGCTATCAGCAGAGGTAACAGAAAGTAGTTACACTACTACGCCTTCTCAAAGTAGAACTGACCAAAGTAGCACCCCTTTCATCTAAAAAACAATGGAATTCTAATTGCGAAATGGACACCTTTAATTGGTTTTTAGTGGGTCTGCTAAACAGACTCAACCCAGCAACGGCTGAACCGATGCCCATACCAACAGAAGGGAAGGAAGAAAATTACACACAGACACACCTGCGGGCCAAGGCGGTGGTAGCTTGAAAAACTTCCTGTGTAAGCGCGATGCTTACAGAGAGCGGCGACGACGTCAACATGTGCTCCCAGTTTGTGGCCTCGGACACAACCAGCAGACCACGGGACCCACGACCCTCGCTTGCTGTCCAGAAGGACAGCCGGATTAAGTGCGGCAGGTATGCTGAGGGTTGCTGAACTTCATTCAGGTAGAGAGCCCTCCTTACACGCCATTCCAAGTTCGAGGCCCACGTGCGTGGGGCTGGCGCGAGAAGACAATCCACTTGAAAAGGACACTGTCAACGGCAATGCAGCAATGCAGCGGAAGCCGAGTAGACGAAGAGCCGTCTGTAAGATGCACGAAAGAACGAGCGTCCGGCGCCGCGCGCCATAGCAGCGCGGGCGCCGGGGGTGCGGAATGAAAGTTGAAGAAAGCCAAGTGAAGCGGAGAGTGAGAGCACAGAATGAAAATTAATTGCGAAAGATAGGAAAATAATGCCCAACTCACATTGAAAATTCACAAGCTTGATTCTAAGCAAAAGTTTGATCAAAATGTCGGTACTTGTTCATCGATTCCGCAATGAGATTACTTGATCCACTTAGCAGCTACAGCCTCCGAACAAAGTGATAGCGAATGTCAATGTGCTTATTTCGATCATTGGTAGACTGATTTTGGGCAGGGCTGATCGAGCAGGAGTTTTCAACGAGGATTGAAATCGGAGTCGACCCATTTGCATCCAGCATCTCACAAAGGATATAAGACCACCAGATAGCCACTCAGAAGCAGAGCAAAAGTGAAATATACAGTACTCTGCTTCACAGGAAGACAGAGCTACATATCCTTGCTTCTTGGAGCGCCACGAAATGGGCCCTCCAGGCATCATAAACACAAAACGTTCAGAAGATTTGCGAGTAGATCGACGGCCAGACCAATCAGAATCGATGTATCCGACGATTGATGGAGCGGATGAGAGTTCGAAGCTAATCTCAGGGTCAATATTCCTTTTGGTATCGGTATACTATCATCACTGATTTCCAGTGGCTCAAGAGAGGCTTCTAACAGCGCTCCGAATGCCTTTCAACTGCAAAATCAATATCAGGGCGAGTACGTTCATAAGATACATGACACTTCCAACTGCTGAACGATACGCTGTCGATGATGGAAGCTCTCTTCTTCTGTATCGTTACTGTCCTTTCCGTTAGAGCCATAGCAGTATCAACAGGCTTCGAGTCGGTCATACTGAATCTCTCAAGTATCTTGCCGTGTACGATGATTGGAGAGGTGTAATTTTTGTTCTTGACGGGGACGGACAACTTGGATCTCCAGCAATTCTTTGACTGGCCAAGATCTCTCATCTCGAACCTAGTTTGCAACTTTGTTTTGACTTTTTACGGCTCGCCATGATTGTTTCCTGCAATCAACAGTTCTTCCACGTACAAGATTATATTAGAGACCGAAGAGCCATTCGTAGAGACGTAAAGCAAAGTTTCATGTAGATTGCTAGTATATTGAAGCTAATTTACTAGCAATTTATGAACTTTGGCATACCATTGGCGCGGAGCCTGTTTGGGCCCGTATAAGGCCTTCTGAAGCCTACATACGAAATCAGGTCTTCCTGAGTCGCGAAATACGGATGGAACTTACATGAATATTTCCTTTCCAGGTCTCCATTCTGAAAAGCAGTGAGAACACCCATCTGGTCACATTCAAGGTCGAAGAAGTTTTTCGAGCAGAGAACCAAACGTAAGGCGGGAAGAGACACGACAGAAGCGTAAATTTCATTGTGCTCTAGGCCTAGAACTTGCCAGAATCCTTCCGTGACAAAGCGGAATTTGGGACCGACGTCTGATTTCACACATAAGATT
>NADL03000263.1:0-59842 GCA_002205965.3 Kappaphycus alvarezii
CACAACCAACAAGCTTATGTGCTTGGCTTTGAAACTAAGTGCGTTCCGATATGTCATCGAACACGTCCGGGGAAGAAGAACAGGTGGACCGACATGCTCACTAGATGGGCTGTGTAACCGAAGAGGACCGTAGCGCTGTCAAAGGTAGGAAGGGTGAGCGTACTCATGACCGCTCCAATCAATCCTAGAATCAAAGAAGAATTCTACTGGCCGTCACGAAAATATATCATCACATCGCAAGCAAAAAACGGCGCTGAAGCGCCGAAGAATGGGACCAAAGTCGATGGAAGAATATGGATTCCGAGCCGGCTCCAGCTACGCCTCCGAATACTCATCGTAGCGCACACCTGCCGAGGCGGACACAAAGCATGCGTTAGTACTATCGGATCTGTTTCTAAACATTTCCAGAAGGCAAAGATCAATGAGGACTTACGCCAAATCGTAGGATTCTGTTTCCATTTTATCGTCGCAGAGTCGGTTGCAATAGTACCAAGGCCGCTCGGCCACGCTATGCACGCGAGCAAACCCAGTGAAACGATAAACTTCCACTACTTTTCTTGAAGAAGGGAGAAAGAGACCTTCAGTACGTGCTGATCATCCAGAACGATCTCTCTGGATACGTACGGCTAAAAGCAACTTCCGAAGCCAACGCCGGAACGACAGCTAAAGTCCTGATCGATTGGTTCGCATCGTTGGGAATCCCAAAGTGCTGCATATCAGGCAGGGGACACTATATTAAAAACCAGCTAATGGCCCACATCTTTAACGACCTCAAGGCTGTTCATCACTTCGCTCTTCCATATTGTGCATGGAGTAATGGCCCGGTAGGGGTGGTTTCCGCGAACTTCTCAGAACGTAAACGGCAATACTCTCTGAATCTCAACTACCGCAGAACGCTTGGCCGTTGGTATTACCTCCCATTCAACCCGCTCCCAACAATTCTGCGGCAAGGCGACTCAATGGAAAATCCATTCTCACATTCGTTTCTGGGCTGCCCCGAGATTTCCCGCTTCTACTATTGTGCAGGATTATAGGGTCAAAAACGTATAATGCGGATTATCGTCAAGCGGAAAGGGCTACGAGACCTGGAAAGGATACAAAAGTCACTGCTCAAGCTGCGCAGAGAATGCGGAAAGATCGAAAGAGAAACGAGCCGCCGTGGTCAACTCACAAAACCGTAGGACAGGGCGCTCTCGATAAATTTCGCTGAAAGTGACTTTCTTCTCCGTCGAATACTACAAAAGCAAGTCGGATTACAAATGAACCTCCAAGTGGCATGGACCAGTTCGTGTTATGTTATATCGGGATAACTCCATATTCAAAGTCGAAGACCCCTTCACTGGGAAAAAAAGACTGGTACACGGTCGACGTCTAAAGTTCTTCAGCAAAAAGGATTTTATTTTAACATAGTAAATCAAGTACCGTCTGGTCTATCAAGCAAATGAACTGATGAATATTGATAAATTCATTAACATTAGAATAAACCGAGGAGCCGTGCAACTACTTGTCAAATAGAAATGGTTCAGCGAAGAGGTAACAGACTGGTTGTCTTTCGGCTCTCTTAAGCAGGACGTTCCACAGCAACTGAAGTATTACAATGAAGATGTCCAAGCTACTGGATCCCCGTAAACGGAAAATAGCTCGAAAAAATGAACTAAAATAAAAAAACGAGGTCCTCAGACTAAGGGAGAATGTTGATGCGTCGAGCAATTCTCGATTGGGTAGCAAAGCCACCTTCGCATGCACACCCCATTTGGGAAAAACAATGAATGAAACCGAAACAGTCTGAATTAGTGGACAGCGTATCGCGCATGCAGCACACTCAGCCGGGGGCAGCTTCCAGTATGCAATGCACGCAGTCGTGGGCAGCTTCCAGTATGCAATGCACGCAGTTGGGCAGCTTCCAGTATGCAATGCACGCAGTCGTGGACAGCTTCCAGTATGTCTGGTACGCGGTGTGGGAAGACAGTAAACAGAAGAACTTGAGAGCAAAGAGCCTGGAGGGAGGAGGTATCTGGAGCGAAGCTCTCAGGTTTTTGGTGTCTTATTTTTACGCCTTTCGGTTGCGAACGTTCGTTACACATCACACCTCTCTCTTGAATCATAGTCGATCAAAAGTGACCATGGTTGTAGCATCGTTGTAGGCCTCATTTCATCGCTGAATTGGGAGGACGGAATGTCCGGCATTTAACAAGAATTCAATAAAAACGTGAGGGTGTTTTCTAAAAAAGGAAATAGAATGGGCTAAGAGGTATGTGAGCAGTGAGCAGCGAAGCTAGTCAAAAATACAACAGCGCTATCGACAGCCACGATGGAGGGTTGAAGCTAGGGAGAACTTATTGCCCAGAGAGAAGGCAGCAAGAATACAGCAGTTGAAGTCAGAAAAAACTATCTCAAAGAGGCTCAATGGCCGGTTTCCGAAAGGGAAACGACTTCATTAACTTGAAAAGTTTCCATTGACATCTATGGGGCACTATATGAATGGGCTATTTCCTGATTTACCGCGTGGTACTGCATTCTTGCCGCTACTGTATTATATTTCCACGACCAAATTTGAAAATGTCGAAGTAGTTGCTTGACGAATCCGAAACCGTGCGAGTGATTTTATAGATGGACTTTGTCGATTTCTGCTGTCTGAAAAACATTACGATAGCTCCAAAAGATCTTTCAACAGTAAAATACACCCAAACTCTACCCTCCAAGTGTACCCATGGGGTCAAACTTTTTGTTCAGAACTGTAAGAAACATTGTAATGTATGGAAAGTGCCCAGAAGCCCTGGTTGTAAGATTGCCGGTGGTTTGATTCTACAGTAAAATAGATGTGGTCAATTCGTGTAAATCTGTAAGGCTTGTGAACTTCCACGTCAAAAAAAATATGAACCTGCGTAATACAGCAGAAATGGAGCATAAAGAACTATTCGGTCGCCACATCAACGGGATTTTGCCAGACATTCAGTGTTATGAATTGATTAGTAAGTAATTTTGCTATTTTGTACATACCACGAACCTGGACTACATTTCTTTTACTCATTTGTACCCACAAAGGAAATTGCGCTCGCTAGTTATACTCAAATGGTGGTACAAATGCAATTGAGCGACTGGCGATGAGAAGAAGGAAAAATTCACATTATATTTTTATACCAAGCTATTTGAAGGAATCAAAAGCGATATGTAACCGGCATGTAATGACGATTAACTTGCATTCGACTCAAAAATCTTCTCAAAAAGATCGAAAATACTCAGATGACGATAATTGCCTCGACCAAAAACCTCAGCTTTCCTAAGCTTATTACCGTTTTTTTTGCGAGTAATCACCGGAAACAACCCTTTTACTTCTTAATTTGTGAATTTAAGAACGTAGCTGATGCTTTCATTGTTTTCTTGAAGTCCCCTTGCCGATCATGAGGAGCCTTTGAGAGGGCTAAAATGGGTACTAATTTTGCGTCAGTGGGTCACTTTTAATCAGGAAGACTCCTGTTGGGGCGATAGACTCCATATGATAAATGGGATAATTCTGTCTCTGCTGATTGTTGTGCTCCAGAAATGACCCCCTCTCAATACTCCGCGTTATCATGTTCTAAACTTGTTGTCGGGATATTAACTTATCACTCCGACCGGTTCGAACTACGTTGCTTCTAAATAAAGAACTTTTCCCTTAAGGTTCCCCATCCGGCCTAGTAATTTGCATAAAGCTCTACTGACGCCCATTATTGGTTGATTATGGCGCAAGTCGAGGATTTGAGCCTTGTAAGTAGCCAGTTATTTTTTATTCCTCGTGGGACTCCCACGAAGCGATCTCAACACAGGAAGACGAATACAAGGACCATCAGGAGGAAAAATAAGAGTAAGAATAATTTGGATCGATCACAATCACAAATTTCACGCACTCGTCTGCTATTTGTTTCCGGTCCAGTTATATTTCTTTTGAATGTTTATTACCCGAAAATTGCTCTATAAATGCTCGAAATATCACTTCTGCTAGTTGTTTTACTCAATATTTTTCGATTTTAGATCCTTGATGGTGAACAGATTCCTTAGACCCCCTCCTTTGCTTCCTTAGACACATTTAATAGTTTTAATTGCACTTATGAAGAGCCACTGAGCTTTGATCGCCTTTGAGGTGACTTGATACGTATGAAGGACCGTTTCTTGTGCTTATGATCGGCCTTGACTATCCCACAGCTGCCATAAAAGAAACACTGTAAAACTGTCCCCTTTTGCTCCTTGTGAAGCCCTTTTCATGTGCAGCTGTGCAGCTAGCACCACATCTACGATTTCTAAACCAAGCGTATTTTTCAACTTGTGCAGGGCACAATATTTTTTTCACTTTCCCCGCTTAAAACCTATAAGCCCAAAATATCGAGTATTCAATGTCTTCGGTCCTTTCACTCTTGAAAACACTGCATGAATTGCGAAAAGTCCGTTCTGATCCCTTATAGCACCCAGAATTGGAGTGGAAGTTCCCAAGTTCTCTCCTCCGGCACCCATGGAGGATTTGTGGACGTCACTCCACAAGCATGAAACCAAGTTGGACTTTTCTCAGATTTGAGAGTCTCCTTTACATCTGCTAAGATTTCGGTCACATGTATTTGATTGCCTTTAGCGGGGCGCTCGGTCACTTCTTTTCCAGATGCTTAACCATGTAGGCGACGATTGGAGCCGGTTACGTCTCCCGTGTACTCAGATAGGGTCTTCAAACTCCTCCCACTTCCTGAAATACAGTCGATTTGGATCCATCTTTAGGATTTGAACGAATAACTGCTACTCATGATCCGATTAAACACCAATAGAACCAGACTTTGATGAGGACGAGGCAAGAAATAGGTCGCATCAGGTATCCTCGGGAGAATTCGTCCTCCTCGCTCAGATTAACTTCACTGAACTTTTCTCACCAGGATCCCTTACATACAGCCAGATATTCGAACAGCCGCAAAATTAGCCAAGTTTACCGGATGATCCATGAACGTTGGGGTTAGTGCCAATTTCCCACCTCATTACCATGATATAAGAAGATTCGGAACTTGTACAACGACACATGAGTGTCAGTCCTATAGTATTTCACGGTAAAGACCTTCAACCGAAGATGATCACCTAAAAGGATAGCAAATAAGGTCTAAAACATGTAATGATAATTGTTTTTTAAAAATACGCAGGTAGAGATCATCTATCTTAATTATTTATTCATATTTAATTATATATTGGAAACGTTTCTGAATTCTTTTAGACACGAAGGGCGATATTTATGTATTCATGTATCTTTTTCAATTATGTTCATTACTTTTTTATCATCGTTGAGTTTCACATTTGGCATAGATGCAATTAATTTGGCCGCTTTACATAGTATGATACTGAAGTAAGGTTCTGCACCCAATTTATCGGAGCTCTGCTAAATTATCTTGCGTTCTTGAATCCATTGCTTTTTAAATATTAATTTCAACCTTTCGTAAGATATTAGATCGGAAGCATTAGATATGAGATCTATTCTACTTTCTCATTACATGAATATATGTAATTATTGAGTAACTAAATTAAATTTAATTCATGTACCGTTAGTATAAGTAAATTGTGTGAAATATTTTTCCAGAAAAAAGTTTGAATACAGAAATTTAAATTATACTTGAAGCATTTAGCAACATAGATCTACTGCTTGGGAGTTGTTAGTTGCCGATAGAGAAATAACAAGTGCTTAGCATATGGCTTTGCGTACCAAAACTATGCCATATTGGAACTCCCTTCCCCCATATTTAATAATCTTGATCACTTCGAATACTAGAGAGTCAAGGATGCAGTGACAGATCCCAAAGAACTTCTCCAAGGCCATTTCTGTGATATAAGTTGGCGTCAACGATCAAGAGACAGACTATAGGCAAAGTTAAATGGGTATAAATTTCTACCAAGATGAATTACAGTCCCGAACTGTACTATTTTATTAGGAAAATTTCCAGAATTTATGATAAAAAATGAAAGAGAAAATGTTCAGATGGATCTCAAACTCCTTCTTTAACTACTCCAGGTAGTTTACCGTGAAGTAATTTTATATCATTCCATAAAACCCTAAAGTTATAAAATCTTCTGCGCGATAGTCTCTGTAATAAAAGGGTACTTTAGGAACTTTCTGCCACATAGAATTCTTAGTCACAAGTTGCTGCTTCTTGAGAGTTCAGCTCTGTTATGTCCCGTGATCCTCTACCACTTTTTGCTAAGTATGCAATGTTCAAAATACCCCCAAATGAACTGAAAAAGTCAGAACAGATTATGGGGTTTAATTCAATATGGAATCGACGAATGTTGCACTTCGTGCAGTATACAGTGTACAGTATAGTCTATCAAGTGATAGTAGAAGTTCAATTACGCAAAATTAATAATGAAATCTCTTCCACAGTATATGCCTTGCATTCCTTTTGAGTTATAGAACTGACTGCTATGCAATAAGGCAACTTTTCCACTCATTCCAAATATTGATCCAGAAAAAAGGTTGAGCATACCAAATGTGATTTTTAGTATTCGTTTTGGTCTCGCAGTGGTATGGACTCAATTTTCTGTCAAAAAAATAAATTGACGTATTTGTAGTAATTTCACATCCGTAAGATAACTAAGTGCACTGATTTTTATCTTTAATCTAGAAGAATCTTCATTTCATGCTTTACTGTTATTAAAAAAGGTAATAATATTATAATCTAGTGGTTCTATCCATTACATTATCAGTAGTAACATTTTCCTAGACATAAATCTTGAATTTCAAAAGTAGTTAATTTCTAATCAAAAAAGATTCAAAATGTAGGAATATGCTCAGGAAAGGATTAGAAGTATAAAAAATTGGACATACCTTAGTATATATTGACAAGTCTTTAATGTCTTTAAATGGTATTTGCAGATAAATCCATACTTCCTTTAGAGAATGCGAAATTTTTTCCCGGAAATATAGAAGAACTTCATTTACATTTAAATATTTTTAGTGACATTGTATCAAATACAAGAAACAAATAGTCATATCAAGTAACTTTTTTAGCTATATCCTCTGCAAAATCTTGACTTTCGTAAATCATTGTTAATTGGACAAATTGAGTTTTGAGTCTTACATGAAATCGCACATTGAAGTATCCCCTGTAAATTGAACCTGTAGTCACCATTATCCTTCCCACCTATTAATATTTTTCCAAAAAAATCATTTTTATGCCAAATTTAAGAAAAACTACTAATACAATCACAATGACTGTTAGAGTGGGGCCTACAGAATCATACTTCTTCTATTTATGATTGATGTGAAATTAAACTATAGTTTATGTAAGTTTTATACTTTTACCGTAGCAAAGAGTTGAATCTTACCTACTTTAAATGCTTTGCTTAAGTCTCGAGAATTTTATTACATTTACGTAGAATTTTCTCCAAACCTGAGAGATAAGCGTCAACTACTAATTCTCAGTTTCGAGAAAAAAAATTCCAAGCATATTTGTTTCTGTACGTGCATAACACTTATGAAATTGTCGTTTTCGCATGTCCCTGGACTGCTTAAAAAAAATTGGTAGTCGTTTCTACATTTGGTGCTCATATATTCACAGAATCTTATTGCGATTTTCCTTCGTGACGGTTCTATCATGACTCTTGTTTAATTTTCTTCGAATTGAGATGAACAGAAAGCCTAATGCTGCATATAATCAAATTGAAATGTCTTGAGATAATACGGTGTCTCATCGTGGGTCCGCTTTCTCGAAGTATTTTCAGTAACATTCAGTTAAGAAGCATTAATTCACTGCTTTTTTCCGTACATCAATACAGCTATGCAGCTAATATCTGCCAACTGTTGTGATTATTTCATTTCCGAAGTTGTGGCTCCAATTCATATTCAAACATGTTCCCAACTCCATTTTCATATCTCCCTTCTCAACATAATATAAGTAGGACATTAACTATGAACTATTTTCATGCAATTTAATCAATAAAAGTAAGATTTAAAAACAACTAAGATAAACAAAGGAAACTTATACTCTTCAAAAAGTTTCAGGCTTTTCAAGGGGGTAATAGTAAGGTTCAAGATCTACCGATGTCATTTAATTTTTAAACTGGACGCGTGAAGGAAAGTTTTGACATATAAAACTTTTTTCATAAAATGAAATACAGCTTACCTTTAAAGAATTAAGTAGTCAGCAAAAGACAAGTTTCGGCATAGTATTTGAGTATATTTCGCAATCTTTCATCATATCGGTAGTAAATGTGCTATTATATTTCAACTTTTATTAGTAAAAATATTCGTTTCACTAATTTATCCTATTGATAATCTTATTTCCATTACTACTTCTTTATTTCTTCTCGAATTGAACCATACGTAAAAATCATTATTTTTAATGTCAAAGTTTTGCTTCGAGAGCAATCAAAAATAATTATAAGCAATTAAAACTTTTATATCAATGATCCATTCGTTTCATTAAAAATAATAATTTTGGATGAAACATGTAAAACAAACGACACTAGTACTAGAAAACATCTTAAAAAGAACATATTCCATGTATTTTTCATGCATTTCGGTATCTCTGTCCTAAAGTACTTCAGGAAGCAGGTCAAATTTTAGGTGAGAACCCCGGTGAAGTTAAAAATAGACTGTGATTTTATTTCTTTTGATAATAAGTGTGGATATCGTAAGCACCTGTTAGGTCGGCAGAAGTGGTTCAAAAGCGTTGTAGCTCCAAAATTTCGAAAAAAAATTATTTACCTATATGTGTTAATTACATATATTTATGATAATTTATTTTTCATTCCTTAGTTTTCCTCATTCAAAGCTTCAAAATCAGCTAAAAGAAAATTTTGCCGCGTTCCCTAGGAAAATGAGCTTAATTAAATCATTCTTACCGATAACGTATGTTTCAGTTGCTAAATATTTCTTTCATCATACTGACCAAAACATTTCTTGTTTCAACTGTTATCAATTTTTTGTATCAAATAATGATCTTTAATTCTGCGCGGGGGTTCTACAAATTTTACACGGAACTTGAGAAACTTTCAATTTCGCCAAAATCAACATGGATTCCATCAATAGTATACTCTGACGAGTCATCAGATTGTGAGGAGTACGAAAAATCATAAATAAAGCTGTTAGTATGCCCATTCATTGCGTGTACTTCTTCTATTTTTATCATGAGCTCAATTTTCAGGTCATTTATTATTTTTTGTGAACTCCACCGAAAAAATCAGCTTAATCGAGTTGGAGTTGCCATTATTTAGAGGGTGTAAATTGGGTCGGAGAAAATTATCACCCTTTAATATTTTCAAATGTCGTTTCCAGTTTAGCTTATGCATTTAAAACCAATACTAATCTTAAAAATGCCTAAATGATTTTTCGATTACTACCCATTTTTGAAGAACGTACTCAACAAAATATGTGGAAATAATTAAATACACACGAAATTTTACATAATATATATATAGGGAGTAGAAACGAGATAATTAGTAAAGTTTCTCATATTATCAAGAAAAGGTTGTATTGGGATCTCATTCCAGAATGCAATTACCCAACTTCAATCTCTGTTCTATGTAACTCTTAACCATCTTTTATTTTCTTTCAATAACTATAGCATTTTAAGTTGAACATCACTCCAAACTTTACAATATGTTCACGTGTATTCAAAACTTAGAAATTTTATGAATTTTCAAAGTAAACATTTTCTTTTTCTTAGATATTAATCTTCATTTTAAATTTTTATATTTGCATGTATGCCGATTCATACCCAGTTAGATATATATATATATTTTTACCAAATTTTATTGAAAACCACCAATTATTTTTCCCATTGACGACTGGAAAGTGGTTTCTATGAATATCCCTTGCTCGTAACCAAGATATATTTCGCCCTATAAATACGAAAAAATCTCAGAAATTTAGAAAATTGAATATTTTGATTCTACTGTAGGACGTACTTGATGCATGTGTTCCCAAAATAGCAGTTAATGCGGTTAAAAAACGTTTCGAGCTGTCTGTGGTATTTTTCTCTGTATAATTCGTGCTTTGTCACCTCTGACGATCTTCTCAACGAAGTTGTGATGTATCAAATATATTTTTGTGCTTACTTTCAACCAAATGGATAAATTCTGAGCCGAATTAGTTTATTGCAAATCAGAATGTTGAAAATGAGATCTACTCACTCAAGCTGAATTCTTCTTCTTGAATTCTACGTTATTTTCTGAATGGATACTTTCATCGTCTCACATTTTGTTGGCAGTAGTTTCTTGCCTTTTCAGATTGAATCTTCCTGAATTTGGCTATACAGATTATAACTTTTTTATGCGTCTTCGAAACTTCTCGGAAAGATGAAAGAACAACTTTACAATATTTATTTGTGATAAAGCTGCACGTTGAGTCTGTCGGTTATTTCTGGGGTTCTCATTATAAAAAAGAGAAGATGTTTGAACAAGAAAAATAAGTGATAGGTTCCATCGGTAGAGGATATCACCCAAACGTTTATGATTTGAATAAAGGTAAATTATTCAATCGTCTTGGACCAAGCGTAGCTTTACTCAATTAATATCAATTTATGTTCTCCGAGTTAAGAGATTACTGTATGGATACAAGTCCACCACAGTGGTTTCTGATACTGCGAAAAATTCTGGATAAAAATTTCCTTCAGAAAAAAACTAATATGAAGCCCGTCTCTTCGCTACAAGGCACAAGTTACCGGGTTAATAACAGGATTTGCTTTTTTATTTTATTCAATTTTGTATTGTAGAGGTAGGAATTAAAGTAGAGAAGTCAATTTTCTTCATGTCCTGTTTTTACATATGCAAATATTTGAGCTGGATCTCGAGAAAAAATTTCATTCTTTTAACTTCTTCAAGGGTGTTGATAACAACATTAGGGATTTACTAATTCCAGCACTTACTGCAGGGTTGCAGAAATGCTACCGGTAAGATATATAGATTCAAATATTGAGCTACGCAGAGAGACATTCTTCATGCAAACTTTGTAGATGGAAGTATCACTATGGGAAGTATGGAGGTAAATAACCAACAAAATGTTCTTAAGCCAATGCGCAGAGAACAATAAACACCATTATCTTCGTTTTGGAACAGTATCTTAAATTTTGAAGTAATATTTTCGATGAATTCTCTATTTCACTGCTGAGCACATAGAGTATGTAAGACCGATAATGAGCTATTAAGTTGAGTGTACCGACAAGACCTATTGCGAAGCTGATATTGTTCTTGGAAAGTTTATCCAGGAAGTCTGTACGAAGTTAACGGTATTATCCTCGAAGAACGATGGCGGCAATAGAGGCAGCTGCGATCTTATGGGAACTATCTCTGCAGCTCAAGGTACTAAGTACAGCTGAATTGAAAAACAACTCTATACAACTGTAATGACATAAGAACTGAGTTACTGCAACTGAATCAATGGTAACACTGCAGATGTAATTCAACTCATCTCTATACTTGACGGCCCTCACCATAGAGTTTCTCCATCCGTTTTCAATCTCAATTTCAACTTGGAACACGTGTCGAGTTACAAAACCACGATATTAAAACATAGAAAATTTTTCAATAGAAAAATGCACGAAATATCTATTGTAGTCCGTTTCTCCCCAACATTGAAAGTCAAATCCAGTTGATACTATACACAGGGATTACTTCACCACGTGTTTTTTACCCTTTCCCACGTTCCTGACCGCTCTATCTCGGCTCTACTTTCCAAAAGACGTACTGATTCTTGGACCTCCATTAAATCTGTCGTCTTTCCGAGCGATTCCTCCCTTTACCACCAAATACCTCCCGTTTCTTTCTCAGCCCAAATATAAGCGCATCTGAAACTTTAATTTTTAAGCGATATAGGGAGGCAATGGACATGGATCTGATAGCTTATTTTCTAGAGGAGAACGTATATAGGGATATCGAACCCCTTGCAGTGGCATTTTGGATTCAGATGAAAAGCTTGGGGGTCTTTTCCAACACAAGAAAAAAGAATGGAGGTTGGTGTCCAGATGAAGCGGCGAACATTTCCGGGAACTACGATGGTTCACACCGTCATTATATGAAGAATTATTTCCGGCCCGTTAACGCATTTCGCCCGGGGGCGTGTATTAAATGTCTAGAACAGCCTGAGCGTGAGCTTGAACGAAGTTTTAGGTTGACGAGGGTGGCTTTTGATAGTTTTTTTACAATGCTGTTGCAGCGTCGCCTTATTTAAGACAGGGTCTGATATTCGATGCTATCGGCGGAATTGGAGTAACACCATTACTGAAAGTTACTGTTGCCTGTTGAATATTATCGTGTAGTTTAACAGCAGATCTTTCTGATAACATGTTCGAAGTTTCTGACACTTCTGCGTCCTTTTGTGTCTAAGATTTCTGTCGTGCCGTGATTAAATACCTCTCTTCATTGTGACAATAGTGCTAACATTGAGATGTATTTTAGGCGTTAGGCTCCAGGTTATATTCTGTGCTTGCATTGCGCAGGATGGAATTGAAATAACAAGACTCTAAGGCGTTAGAGGGGATCATGATTGGTCAGGAGGAAAAGCCGGTAGTGGGGATAGATTTGAATTGTTCGTTTAACCGGTAGATTTGGTCTCATCAATTTGGACTCTTCTGTGCATTGATTGACTTGAACATTTTGGAAGTAAGTAAGCACTTTCAGGAGGTCTCGATAGGTACTTTCACCCTCTATACAGCCTAATTATACTAAATCAGGAGATATATTCAACTAGGTTTACTTTTTAACGGACGGTATATATCCAGGCTGGAACACCTTCATCAACTCCATATCGGAACCAGAGAAAATAAGAGCTTTGTATTTACGAAAACGCAAGAACGCGTCTACAAATTTTTTTTAGAGGCCGAACGGGATTCTTCTGGGCTCTTTATGTCTCTTTACATTGTATGAGAGTATCGGACTATCTCCAAAATGCAATAAATCGTTACGGCATGTGTTGTAAAGCATAACATGGTTGTATAATGCAGACGGGAATAATACTCTTACTTTGGATTCGGGAGTTGTAGTTACTTCTTTTGTGAAGAGGAACACCTTTCAGATAATGTCTTGAAAGATTAGAAGACCAAGTAGATCTGCTGCACACTTCTGATATGCCCATGAAAGATGAAATAAAGGTGAGGTTGCTCGATACGAAACTCTTGAAGGTATTGGCGACCAATATTCGGAGCAGATACGTCGGGAAATCTGGGATATTAGAAGGACCATGGTACGAAGTGCAACAAGGCCTACCCAGGTGCGGTGGAGTAGTTGCCTATTTCTTTTGTTCTTGCTGAGATCTTTGGCTGATCTCATTTGGTACCGCATAGGGCTTGGCAAACCGACAAATGCGCCGTCCATCCACGCTTCCAAACAATGGACGAGCTTTCCCTTCCATACACGCGGTGGCATCACTTTCCCCCCATCCACATTACCTTCTCCCTCACATACAACAATATCTGATTTGGAACGATGAGCGTGGGAATCGGGCGGGAGTGGACGCTTTGGAGATTATTTAATTAGTGTATTAGGGTCAGGTAAAGGAGGAGACAGGTCGCTAGGGATATGTAGAGACGTAAGAAAGAGAGAAAGAAGGAGTAGATGGACGAGAAGGCTGACGCATCGAAGCGAACTATCTTGTTTGCAAAACAAGTGGTGCTAGTAGCAGCGTATTTTAATTGAGCAATCCGGAGAAGTCATTACGGAAAAGTTTTATCTCGTCGCTCCCATCTTGGTCAACACAAACCTGAGCACCCTGCACAGAGGAAAAATCTTGGCATAGAAGGGAGGCAGAATGAATGGAGTTCGTGCTTACAGTTCTGTAAGCTTGAGCTGATCTTCTTTAGATCAGCTCAAGCATTTTTATGGTTAGACTCTCACCGTCGTCTACATGGCTTCTGGAAACCTCCTTCGATCAACCGGAAACACCAGTCCACTCGCCTCGAAGTCTATACAAGCCCCGATCTCCCGCCATCCTTTGTCTGAGTAAAGCACCTCACCACCTTCTCTCCTTTCAAATCTCTCTCCTGGTCATTCACTGTCTTTCTGCGTTCACTCCCCTTCTCTCTGTCTCTCTCCTTCCTCCCTTGGTCTCCCTCGCTCAACCTTCCCTTTCCTGTCTAGCAAATAGAAAATCTTAATGGTTAGTTACTAATAGCTGATGCTTAGGAGGCCAATGCTGATTTGGTTCTTAAATTCATCAAAAAAATAGAACCGTTTGATCTTCCTCCCAAAAGAGTCATCTCGGATAACGCCCTTTGTTTCACTGCAACTTCACTCCTCTATTTTTGGAGAGAGAAAGGGATTCAATTGAAAAAATTTCTCGTTTACGCTCCTACATCAAATGGGAAAGCTAAAAGAATGGTCGGGACCATTAAACAAGTAATATCGAGGACTATGTCGGAGAACTAAATTGAATTGGAAAATGCTCTACCAAAGTTGTTATACGGTTATCGCCGAAGGTGAGGAATGAGTGGACGCTCACCGCTTGAGCTATGTACGAAATGGAAACCGATTAGGAGAGTAGAGAAGTGTAATTATTGGTCACAGAAGGTCTATGGACAAGACGCGCGTTAACAAAGACAAACCACGAGAGTGCAGATCATCAAGTCCAACATTTTCAGTCAGCTATAGAGTATTTGGGATACACGGAACAGCCATACAGAAAGCTTTGAAGTGACCGGCCTTCCCAGCGAAGTACTCGAAGCCTTGTATTGTCACGTAGGAAAGAAACTCACTTTACAAAATTTGCTCAAGCTCAGAGAAGAGATCAAGGAGGGCCATCCATGCACGTCTTCCCTTCCTCTACCACTAAATACTCGGAGAGATATTCTCATACAGTACTATGTGCAAAAACTAAATGTACTCATCTAATTACTACATAATGATTACTATGGGAGGAAAAAGAGCATTGGGAATGGATTGGTTTGTTAGGTCAGGATTACTATGAGCTAAATGTTATCATCCATTTATTACATTTATCTTTGCCTTTTTTCCCGCACTTTGAACGGTCCGTTTCTTCCCGAAGAAGATTAACAACCATTAATAAGAGTTATACTCTCGTTCCGAAATGGTATTTTTGTAGAATTTGGTCCATATCTTGCGGAATTAATATATCTTTACTCTGTTGGAAGGTATAAGGAAGTTGATGGACCTACTGCAACTTTATATGAATATTATTCTCTCGGTTTTCATATATCTCAAGAGAAGTAAAGGTATGCAACTTAGAGGGTGCAGCTACTCCCGGACATGAAATATCGATTAGTACCATACCCACTATGGGAAACTCATCTCATGCTTTACATCAAGTGACGTTCGAGTGAGGAAGATTTTTCTCCGAGGCCGTGATGATGACCCGGGGAGTACCTTCTGAAGAGTGAAATTATTCAAGAAGAGGCTCTAAATGTCCCTCTAGAGCACCTTCTGTCGGCCCGAGCACAAAAAGAAATGGGAGCGGAAGTCCACTGAAAGACTTAGCCACATCTTCATCCATACATCTCTTTCATAATCGGGCACAGCTTACTGTATGGTTCGTAGAAGGAGGATATCTTTGGCTTCGAAATTTTTCCGAGGACCCAAATGATGCAAAAGTTATTGCTTATTTCATGATAAGCATATGTTTATGTTTCCGAGCTCTAAAAGGACTTCAATTGTCGTAAGAAGACTCATTCTTGTTGTTGGCTGTCTTCCTTTCTTATAGAAATCTATTTCTCCGGCACCTCCCGGACGCGTTGCATATCATATGCGTTTGTTCATTCTCGGGAGACTTGAAGATGTTTCGAAAGAAGAGTGTATGCAACCCCACTTTAAGGTTATCAATTCTACATATGAAGCCATGGAACGATGTCATACCCAAATTAAGCGAGCCTACTTTCTGGAACATCATGTTGGTAATCAGCTGTATCCTTATCCATTTGAAAGGGCTTATATTGTATCAATAAGGCGATAAAAGTTAACAGAAAATTAAAAACGACGAGCGAAGACATTCGTGTTGAGCGTGAGGCTTGTCGTTAGAAAACTAATACATTCTGTAGAAAAGCGGTCCTCTCGACAAACTTCTGTCTTCTTGATCCGTGACCTCCGATTTTTCAAAACAACTCTTCCCAACCATTTTCTTATAAGAACAAAATCCTGAAACAAATTTCCTTTACAAGTCCAATTCACTACACAACTCCATTTTACATTTTACCGGCGATTGATTTTGATCAACCTTTTCCGAAAAGATATCTTTTGACTCGTGATCCGCTTCGTCCTCCAAATTCAGTTCTGCTTTTTTATCAAGCAGATTTTAATTATTACCTTTTTTGCGCGCAAATTCAAATCTACGACATCGCCTCCGTCCTCCAAATTTAGTTCCGCTTCTTTATCAAGCAGATTTTAAATTATTACCCTTATTGCGTGCAAATTCAAAGCTACGACATTTTTTTCGCTAGGCACGTGAAAATTACGAAAGAAATGACCCTATTTAAATTGCTACAGAGCCGTCCCTAAAGAATCTTATCTACCATCAACAACCACATCAGCTCACTTGCTCACCCCTTTTACCATAAATATGACGTCTCTTCCCTTCTCTGTCCCCATTTCTAAAAATAGCCATTCGTGCCCCATAGATGGCCTCCGACTCTCCGTCTACGGACCAACCTATGCCGGTGACAACCTACGGCAGCAGAACAAGAAGAATATTATCGAATTCTTCCGCCATCGTTTTATAGAAGAAGAAGTGAGGGAGGTATGTGAGCATGAGGCTGGGGGATCGAGGAGGAGAGCGGGGCTCCTTCGAGGATTGAGTAGCCCCTGAGCCGTTCTATAAAGAGTAGGAGGAGAAGAAGAGCGGGGATAACGTAGAAGATCGGTTAGTGGCCGAGGAATGGGGGTAAGCATTGGCTGCCAAGTAGGATGTGAAACTGGTGGAGCTGGACCAGAGGCTTCCAAAGCATGAGGCAGGGCGAGACTTAAGACGTAAGGATGAGGTGGTATCAGTCATGTAAGTGGCTAAGAATATCTATTGTAGTCTAGATACTTCAGAAGAGTCCACGGGAAGCTTCGAAACGCTCGAAAGGATATGTGTGGACTGCATGGATAGAATGGATTTCGCGTGAGCTGTTTGGTTTGATCCCCGAACATAGTGATTGAGAAAAGTAGGGGTAGATGTTTACGTGAAAGTAATATATGGTTAGCCTTTATCAACCACATGATTTGTTTTAGGGCATCCTATGGTAATTAGTGTGCTTGTTTTAGATTTTTAGGTTAGCAAAAAGGTCTGTGTAAGCTGATTGAACTACTTCCTCTTGGAGAGGCCAAGCAAGTTGGCAGATAAATTCAAGTCAGTTCCAAATAGTTGGGAAGCTCAGAGTCAATTTCAGACCCAAGAGCCTTTTTTTATGCTGCTTATATTGCATAAACTATACCACGTTAGCACTTTTGTAGATTGCAACACCTCCTTCTTGGGGTAATTGATTCTGAGTATCTCTTCTCCATGCGATTTATCCCTATCAGCCCGCTTCACAGGGAGAACAGGAGGGGGACCTACTGATCTAGGGTCTCACTACATGTACGCCAATTCGGATCACCTAGACCGGAGAACATTAAGACCTACCGCTGCAGCCCCTCCCCAACCTATCTATCTCCCTAAAACACGATTCCGGTCGCATCTGTACCAGCGGCACCCCCTTGTCGTTATCGGCCCCCACCCGTCCTCACACGAGCCAGATACCCCCCCGATAGCAATTTTTTGGGCTCCCTACGCCTACTATCGAGCTTTCCCACACTTTTCCCCTCTTCTTCGCCACCAGTCAATTCCTATACCACATCTCCCACTCACCACAAGCACCGTCCTCCACAGTCCCAAATCCGAATCCTTCTTCATCGACCACCCACTCTCCTGGCCCCGGCCGCTCTGACCATAAACCCTCCCCCGTCTCATCTTCCTCAACGCCCACTGCCCTCACTTTTACCCCCGCCTCCCCGCTAAGACTACAATCTCAAATTCGCGCCGACGGCTCCCCCCCCCTTGTCCTGCGACATCCGCCTTACAACCGGTGCGAGGGTATCTGAGGATGCGAAGGAGGTATGGGAGAGCTGCGGAAACGACCCAAGGATCGGTCGGGGATTAGGGAGTTGGGGCAAAGCGAAACAAATGGGGAAGCAACGGGCTAGGTTAGGGTATGGCCATGCTTGTGGTGAGGAAGAAACCGGGTGGGAGTGAGGCCTCACTCGCCAAGTACTTATAACTGATTGCGTGCAGCCTTGGCATTGGTCACGGTACCCATTTTGTGCAGGAGAGTTTCAAGTTGCAGTAGTGTCAGCGGGAAATGAAGGTGACGCTTATGGCTTAGAGAAGGGGTTGAAATTCGGATTGATGCAGCTTTATTTCATTGAGTCTCTGTCAGGCGACTTAATTGACAGCCAGGTCAATTATCTCTGAGCTTACATTGCATTCATTCTCTCATGAGCTCAATTCGTAAACGCAAAACCAGTAACGAAGTCGCCAGGTTCTTGCTAAATATAAGAACCACAACAGTAAGCAGCGAACGAAACGAGGCGTTCAAAAAACCTCTGCCCTCGTCGTCTCCATAACTATAGATATCAACTTCAACGAGGGAAAGGAGGATATTGTGTTGGTGGCAGTAATTGCCGAAATGACCATATTTCTCGCGATCTTTGAGTGTCGCGGAAGGGCCTGTGGTAACCGTACTTAGCGATATGTAGCGACGAGCGGAGGGGTGGCAACGGTAACGTCGACGGGCGATATCGGTACTGTGAATCCCGTTTGCAGCGGGAATGTAAATGTCCATTCGTAACGCGGTGGACCCCGAATGCTCAAACGAGTTGGGAACCTGGTGGAGGAGCGGATGATCGACGAGGAAGACAATCCCAACTTCCTTACAAAAGCGGGCAAGATCGTTGCGGAGGACGTGGTGTCGACGACTTATTCAGTCTCCTTATTTGCAGGTCAACGCATGTTTGCCGCTTGAATGTAAGATGGGTGCGACGTCGGCCGAGCGCCGGGAGAAAACCGCGCAGGGTGGTATGGTGTTCTTCAAAACTGCGGTAGGATGGCAGTAGGACGATTCCTAGCTTCCGGAGATTCATTGGGGCCCGTAAGGCATGTATGTGGCAATTATCCAGAAAAAGCTCCTCGTACACAGCGGCTTGGGCTGTGTCGGTCAGCGATATTTGCCATTGAGGTTTAAAGGGATAGAACTGAAAGAACTCCCGTCAGTAAGGCGACAAGATGAACTCCATTGATTGAATGCCGGCTTGGTCTCTGCGGAAGTAGCCACATCTGTCACTACAGACGGAAAAGGTCGCCCATGTAAGCTATTCGTTTGAGAGCTACGGGCGAGGAAGACGGCTGTGTCGATTTCTTTGGCTGAAGTAATCCAGACCCCGAGCGAAATTTAAAATTCCCTGAAGACTGCAGTGTCGAGGAAGCCTCCTGCCAGTGTCCTCGTTGACTGATCCATCAGTTAGTCGAAGTATGTGGCACCATGTATAGTTCACGATGGCGGCACGAACTGGACGAGGTAGCCTAACTTGCATACACAAAAGCATTTGAGGCATTTGCTAGAGTTAGACCTCGGGAGAAGAGATACTCAGAAACAATTACCCCAGCAAGGAGGTATTAATAGCGACAAAAGTGCTACCGTGGTATAGTTGAGCGACCAAAAAAGGGTTTGTAAGGACGATTGTTGAGAGAACTACAAGCAAGTATGGAAGAGGAAGGGTCTACCACTGATACTCAATGCCCATCGTAAGAAAGAATTGATCTTGGGTCTAAAGTTGACTCTCAACTTCCTACTACTCGGACATATCTTGAAGTTGTCTGCCAACCTGCTTGACATCCACAAGAGGAAGCAGTTTACTCAGCTTATATGACTTTTGGCTAACTCTAAGTTTCAAACAAACATCCTAAGAACCATAAAAGCTTAAAGAAAATCGTGTGAACGAGAGAGAGTAATAGAAGATATTTCCTCAAGGTAAATATCTAGGTTTCATATCCATGCCCGCCACCCATCAGCAGGGGTGGGAATTAATGTGGCCATTATGTGGACCTTTCAGAATCACTCTTGGATATCACCCAGAACCTGGAATTATACTGATATCTATTAATGACAGCGTGTCCTTAAATAAGAAAATTAACCGGTGAATTTGCCACATTCATCCAAATTAAAATATCTTGCAAATTACGATACTGTATTCGGAATTGGTCCGCTTCTAGATTTTTTTCGCGTGCCAATTCAGCGCACATCAGCAGTTGCGCAGAATATTGAAGAAGACCTGTGCATCCTGCAGTTCCGTGACAGCCTGAAGAAAAGATTCTAGCGAGTGTAGGTTGTTAATAAAGTAGCTCATGAATTCATTCGAGCTATGGGCGCATTCATGACTGCAGCTCCCTCGCTATAAACTTGTTGGATCGCCGGGGTAACGCGGCTTTGGAGCCGTGGGCACCATAACTTGCATTTCGGAAGTGCAAGTGTGGACCAAGTCGCCCTGCCTAGCGAGAGGACACAATTTGCGATATCGATCAACAGAGCGGCATGTTGGGCCACTACGTAGCCGTCGTCGTGATACCACAGCTGTAGGAATACCTCCTGGACCCTCTTGTCGCCCCTTGACGGCGACCCCATATCTTGCGTCTTGAGAACTCTCAATGCCTGGCCTTAAAGTAGCCTTTTAGGGAGCTTTCCTTTGAGTCGATTGTGGTTGTCTGGAAAACTTTAGGATAGATCGAATACATCTTGCAACAGTAAACCACTCAAACCTTTCATCCGGCAGAATTTGAAGCCCATTTTGATTGCAGACGAGCAACGAAAGCGCGAGTCGCCTGAGGTGCCAGCTTCTGCGAAGAGGCGATATCTGGTGTCTTCGCGGAGAATGGAAGTAAGTTCGTCCTGAAGGTCGAGGAGGCAGCCAATCCTCAATCTACATTGCCATCGCAGTGAACCACACCACGCTTCCCACGCCATAAGAAGATACCTCGATTTATGAGGCTAGATATTCTGTAGACAAGGACCAGGGAATATGTGCGTCGTAATAAATCAGATAGAAGATGTAATGACGGACAGAGGCAACAGAGAATAGGAAAAGAATGACCGGCTGGCAAGAAGCGAGCTAATATTGCGAATATGTGGGAACCACGATGCGTTGATGCGGCCGAGACCACCGACACGTGAGAGAACTGAGCAGGGTAAAATATCCATGCAGCTAGGCGGTGATGAGTGTAAATGAGCAGACAAAAGCTCGTTTATTATTGAGATGTTTGCGGAGGGGAGCCGTCCCGTACTAAGTCAAGTTATGAAGTGAGAAGTTATCCTAGATAAGTTACTGTAAAAGCTATTCTAAATAAGTTACAAGTTGTTCTAAATAAGTTGGAAGTTATTCTAAATTTAAGTTAGATGTTATCCTATCCTACAATATGTTACATCCTGGAAGAGGGCCGATGCCGTCTCCTTCACAGGCGGGACAGGCAGGACCCACTGATCTACGGTCTCACGAAATGTACACTTATTCGCATCACCTAGACCGTAGAAAAGTAAGTCCTGCCGCTACAACCCCTCCGCAACCTATCCATCTCCCTAAAAGAAAGATTCCTGCCGCATCTGTACAAGCGGCGCCCTCCTTGTCATGATAGGCCCCCACCCGCTGCCACCACGAGCCAACCCCCCCCGGCAGCATGTTTTTGGAACCCAACGCCTGCTGACGAGCTCACACACCCTGAACCCCTCCCCCCCACCACCCGTCAATTCCCATACCACCTCTCCCGCTCACACACGCGCCCCGTCCTCCACGGTCCCCCAATCCGAATCCTTCTCCATCGACCACCCACCTTCTGGCCCCGGCCGCTCTGACCATAAACCCTCCCCCCGTCTCATCTTCCTCAACGCCCACTGCCCTCACTTTTACCCCCGCCTCCCCGCTAAGACTCCAATCTCAAATCCGCGCCGCCGTTCTCCGGCTCCGTGCCCCGCGTCATCCGCCTTGCAACCGGTGCGAGGGATCTGAGGACGCTGATAGGGGTAAATCGTCGGGAGAAGAGATACTTAGAACCAACTACCCCAAGACGGAGGTGTTGCGAGCGACAAAAGTGCTACCGTGGTATAGTTGAACAAATAAAAAGGAGTGTATATGGGAGAGAGTTGAGAGGGCTACAAGCAAGTATAAAAGGGGCAGGGTCTACCACTGATGCTCTGCGACCAGCTTAGGAAAAAGTTTTCTAGGGTCTGAAGTTGACTCTCAACTTCCTACTACTCGGAGCTTGACCTGAAGTTGTCTGCCAACTTGCTTGACCTCTCAAGGAGGAAGCACTTTACTCAGCTTATATAGACTTTCGGCTAATCCTAAAGTCTCAATCAAACATACTAATACCATAAAACGCATTCACGGGAATCGTGTGAACCAGAGAGACCATTAGAAGATATTTCCTCAAGGTAAATATCTAGGTGCCATACCCATGCCAGCCACCCATCGGCCAGGGGTGGGAATTGATGTGGCCATTATATAGACCTTTCAGAGTCACTCGTAGTATCACCCACAACCTAGAACTGTACTGACATCCACTATGACAGCGTGTCCTAAAATAAAAAATCAACCGATGAATTTGCCACACTCACCCAAATTAAAAATATCTTGCAAATTCAAAAACTGTAAAAATATCTTCCCAGTTCCAATACTGTATACAATTATGGTCCTCATCTAAATTTTTTCGTGTGCGAATTTGCGCACATCACGCCCTCCCGCTCAAGACGAACGTCCCGGCTCGTCACTGCTCTTGTTGTTCTTGTGGGAGTTCTATCCATTCATCAGGGAGAGTATAGGGTTCACTATAAGGATATGGTAGTAGCTCATTTCCAATATGATGAGAGAGTGTGTACCGTGCGATGACCGGCTCATCTCCTTGGTCAAGAGTTTCGTAGATTCGGCGTATGGTTTCATAGTGTTCTCTAATGAGCTCCTCCCGTTTCACTTCTCCAAACCTTCCAAATGTGAGGTAGTAAACGTAGTATGCAAACTTTTCTGGCAACGGGTCCAGAAACGGGTATCTGAAGGAGAAAAAAACTCGCAACATAAGGACTGAGTCCTCACGAGTAAGGTGCGCCCCGTGAATGGTCTGGAAGCACATGCAAATACTAATGGCAAAAAAGGAAATTACTTCTGCTTCTCGAGGGTCCTCTGTCATTTCGCGAAGCCAACGTCTAATTGGTAGCCGTCCAATAATTAAGGATGCATAGTTTCCCCCTGGGAGACTAGGCGGTGTTTGAGGCGATCTTCTTGGCGATCTTCCTCGCTGCTCCCGACGCCTTGCCCTCTTCGATGATCCGCCGATCACTTGATGGTCCAGCCGTATCATCATCACGGCCTCGGGAGGATCTGGTCTTCGCTGAGGTTGTGTTTCTGAGCGGAGCAACGTAAGGTTCCCATAGAGGATACGGGACCAGTCGATATTCCATATCAGGGGGCAAGCTGTAACCTCTCAGTCGCACATCTTGGTTGTTCTTGAGAAATACGTAAACTGGACGGATAATGTTCAGATATGTTTGCGACAAGTCTCCGATAGCTACCATTCCATACCTCCTATAGAGTAATGATATATGACTTCCACAAACTCTGGACCTGCTTCCGTGAACCTTCCGTTTTGGAATGAGAATAGAACTCTGATCAATAGTCGGAAATCTTCTTGAGGTAGCAATGGTCCGTTCAACGTACGAAAACATAGGCATATATTAATGTAGAAATGGATGATTACGTGGAGTTCGTAGTAGTCACGCGTAATCGAGATGATCCATTCCCAGGCCCTTTTTCCTCCCATAGGAATCATTCTATAGTTAAAGATGAGTATGCCCGTGGTTGCGCATAGTCCTGTGTGAGAAGGAATTCTTCAGGCCTCTGATGGTAAGGGACCAGACGACGTGCATGGATTGCCCTCCTTGATCTCTTCCCTGAGCTTGAACAGAGCTTATAATGCGGGTGTCTTTCCTCCGTGACGATGCAAGGGTTCGAGTACTTTGTTTGGAAAGCCGGCCACTTCACAGCCTGTTGCATTGCTTTTCCGTGTGCTACAAGTACTTTAGAGCCGACTGAGAAAGTTTGGACTGGAGGCTCTTCATCCTTATTTCTTGTCTGTGTTAGCGCGCGGTGTGATCTCCAGCTTTCGGTGGCCAGTAGTTCGACCTCTCTACTCTTCATCGATAATATTTGTTTCCATATCTCTCTGTAACATTCTAGGAGCTCTTCCGTACATTAGCTCAAACGGTGACCGTCCACTTCTTCCTCTTCTTCGCGATAGCCGTATAACACTTTTGGTAAGGCATCTTCCCACTGGATTTCATTCTCGACATAGTTTTCGATATTGCTCGTTTGATGGTTCCAACCATCCTCTCCGCTTTCCGTTTGACATAGGAGCGTATGCGAGAACTGTCTTTAGCTGAATCCTTTTCTTCCAAGAAACGAAGCAGTGAAGTTGCAGTAAAACAAAGGGTTATCCGAGATGATCCTTTTTGGAAGACCAAACGGTTCAATTATTTCTTTTTCGATGAATCTCAGGACCACTTCAGCATTGGCCTCCTCAACTGCAACTGCTATTGGCCATCCAGTAAGATGTTCCACCCCTATAAGGAGATATTTGTTTCCGGAAGAGGTTTCCTTGAATGGGCCGGCAAAGTCAATTGAAAGGTTTCAAAGAGACCGGAAACTGGAAAGCCTAGAGTTGTCTTATACTTTCGTATTGGCGTGAATTTTTGACAGTTGTCGCAGCTTTTCACGAAATTATAGACGTCCTTATGGATACTGGGCCACCAGAATCTCTCAGTAACGAATTTCTTGGTTGTTTCGAGATCCCAATGCCCTAACTCATCATGAAAAGTCCTCAAGATCTTCATTCTTTCTTTCAAAGGGGCCACTAGTCGAGGACCGGCTTTCGTGTGTCGGAAGAGTTTCCCATTCCATAGTGTAAAAGCCTTTTGATTCCTGCGTACCCAATTTCTGTGTTCAATATCAACCTTTCTCATTTCTAGTCCATCCAGGAATTTAATTAGTCCGTGAATATTAGCTTCGTACTCGTTATTGTTCGGCACTTGCACCTCGGCAACTCCGACGATGTTCTCGGAAGCTTTTTCATTTGGAATCAGTGGATCCCTCAAGCGGGATAGGTAATCGGCAGGCTGATTATTGCGTCCGGGCCTATACACAATTTCAAACCGATATTCTGCGAAAATGTCGAGCCATCGGGCCAAGCGGTGATGTACATCTTTCTTTTGGAATGCTGTCTTAAGTGCCTGGTGATCAGTTATCAAGACAAATTTCTCGAGTGATAAAAGGTAACGCGAAACTTTTTCAGTGCGAAGACAAGCTAGCGCTTCTTTTTCGCAGACTGAGTATCTCTTTCCGCATCATTCAGAGTGCGACTTGCGAATTGAACCGGGTGTCTTCCGTTTTCATCTTTTTGGGACAAAACGGCACCCAAAGACCGTTCTGAGGCATCTGTCTCCACAACAAATGGTCTCTTGAAATCTGGATACATGAGCACTGGGGGGACACATAGCTTATCTTTAAGCTCTTCAAATGCGGTTTGCATTTCCTTGTTCCATAAAAATTTTCCGTTCTTTGTTGTGCTGGCATGTAACGGTGCTGCAGTCTTGGCGAAATCTTTGATAAATCTCCTGTAATATGAGGCCAGTCCTAAGAAGCTTCGAACCTCCGTCTTTGAAGCGGGCCTTGGTGCCAACTTGATTTTTTTCGTTTTCTCTGGATCCACTTTAATTCCCTCTTGATCGACGATATGACCGAGTAATTGGATAGACGTTTTCGCAAAGAAGCATTTGCTTAACTTAATTTTCAGGCTGTACGCAGCTATTTCTCCACCACAGTCTTGACATGCGATATGTGCTGATCCAAGGTTTTTGAGAATATCACTACATCATCGATATAAACTCTTGCAAATGGAAGTCCTTTCAAAACCTCGTTCATCATTCTTTGGAATGTAGCTGGGGCATTCATGAGACCAAAAGGCATCACTTCGAACCTGAATGTACCGGCTTTGCTGGTAAAAGTTGTTTTTTCCTTGCATTTTTCATCCAATGGAATCTGCCAATAACCAGTGTAAAGATCAATTGAGGTGAAGTATCTCCCGTCCTTCAAGTCCTCGAGGATTTCCTCCATATTCGGAATCGGAAATCGATCGGGTATCATTCTCTGGTTCAGTTGTCGGTAATCGACGCAAAAGCAGCTTTCCATCCTTCTTTGGTGCGACCACAACTGGAAATGACCATGGGGATGAAACTGGCCGAATAATATCATTTTCCAGCATACTTGTAACATTCTCTGAGATAAATTGGTCATATTTTGGCGGTTGACGTCTAGGCCTGTGGTAAATTGGTTGAGTATCGGTAAGTTCAAATGAGTGAGTGACCGGTACACTTGCTTGTCTTAAATCGAACGCTCCATGCAATTACTTCGGAAGATGTTAACATGTCGGATATTTCATTGAGGCGGGGGCTGGAAGGTGCTGTACTTTTTCTTGAATTTCTCCATTTGGCGCTGGTCCTTTTCTTGACCTCTCCCTCCAAATTTTGAAGGACCTCTTCCGGCGTGCTCACATCTTCAGATATGGAATTCGATATATTCCTTGTTTTCCGTGCAATTGTAATCTTCTTTCATGCCCGAATTCCGTCCTTTGATTCGATATTATCGCAAAAAGAAACACATTCAGGTGTCAACCTACCCTAGAATTCCATTTCATCTGTTTCAAACCCAGAATCATAATCGTCCCATGCATGTTCATATCCCCCGAGCGTACCCTTCTCACTTCCGAAAGTGTTAGTTGGTTCGGAATCTTCGCTGTCATAGCTAGAAGTGAAATCTTCACTGTCCGTCTTTTAATCTTCCGGATGTGTGCTTTTGTCGAAATCCAGGGGCATCTTCACGTTCTGCCGTCAACATTAACTGAAACGATTTGGTTGCCCAAGTCAATGCAGGTCCCTAGTCTTTCCATGGTAGGGCAGCCAATGATTGCATCGAAAGGGAGATCAGGCATGACAAGAAAGTCTAATCAACTTTAGAGTCCCCAAAGAACACGGAAACCTTGTCAACAGTGCCCATGCATTTTGAGACGGTTCCATCCGCCACAGTTATTCTTCGAGTAGTTGGAATAATTTCAGACCTAATCTGTCACCAAAGTTTCTGAATAAGGTTTGGAACAGCGCCCGAATCGAAAAGAGCTTGGGTTTGCATTCCCAATACTTTGACTGGTACTAGTTTAAGACGTCTTGGTGCTGTCGAGGCCGATTGAAGAAACAGTTTCTTACCCTTAGCGGACTTATTAGACCTGATAATTTTTTTGAGTTCTTTCTCGCATCCTCTGCGTCGCCCCTCAAAAGTTGACCAAACGTTATCCCAGTTGGGGCTGATGCAAGCTCAGCCACCAAATTGTACTTCTTCACATATTCTAGTACGTCCTTTGGGATACTCTTAAATTTCTTACTCTTTCTCGTCTTCTTGGCCGAAGTGTCCCACCCTGGAACAACTTGATCAAGCCTCTTGGTTCGAGGAGGTACAGGTGCTGGGATATGTCCAGCATTCCATAATCTAGCCTAGGTTTTTTCGACAAAATGTTCCCTTCCCCATCCCTTTTTGTCACATTACTTGACTGATTTCTTCAGCGATGGATACATTACCGGCATCCGCCAACTTGATCCTTCTGTTTTGTAAGATTTTCATCTCTGGTCCTGACTCACTCCTTGCGTCCGATAAATTTGCTCTTCTGTTGTCTTTAGACCAGCAGTTACTTTCATGATGCCCGTAACGACCGCACTTTCCACAACGAGTGTTTCTATGTGGATTATCAGGACACCTATTTGCAAAGTGTCCAGGCTTGTGACAGTAGGAACAGACTTCTGCGGCCTTGGGGGCCCCAGACTGGTTCTTCTTAATGGTAAGAGTAAGGCTTTCCAACTGCGAGGTTATCATGTCAAGTCGATTATCGAATCGGGTTTCCAACCTTTCTTCCAAGTTTTTGACATCGCTCCTGACTGATTCCAATGCTGCTGCGCTAGTCGCTGGCCTTTGATAATTCTTTTCAGGATGCACGATCGGCATAGATGTACGGGTTTCCCTCGGTATTTCACTTAGTGACTGAAACGTCTCCGAATTTTTGACAAATTCTACTATGGTACCCTTCAGTTCATTAAAAGTGTGAGGGCCCTTGATGAGGAGGAAATCGGAGAGCCGCTTATCCCCCATCGCCGCCTTACGCAGCATTCCGTACTTGGCTTGGGCGTTGAACCCAGCCTTTTCATAGAGATCACACAAGTATACCAATGAGCTTAACAAATCGTCGAAGTTGAGCCGGGCCTCTATGGCGGTACGAATCATCTCATCTGGTTCTACCTGCTTAGCATATTCTTTCACAAGCCACTCACATACCTCACCGAAGTTACGCCCATTCCCGTTAAGAGACCACCCGTTGATAAACTTGGCCTTATATTTGTGCTTTGCGTCACCATGAAGATAGGCGAAGATACTTTCGGCCTTCTCTTCATCGCTCTCTTCTCACGCATCACAACGTTGACATATGTATAGAGAAACTCCTCAACGTCTTCATTCTTGCCCCCTGTGAACGTTATACGAGCAGCGTTGAGATCCATGATTACAGAAAAGAAATCCCCTCGAATGGTTCCCTAAGACTGCTCAACTCGAATACCTCGGGTGCAACCCCCTCCACAAGAGTACCAAATGATAGGGGTAAATCGTCGGGAGAAGAGATACTTAGAACCAACTACCCCAAGACGGAGGTGTTGCGAGCGACAAAAGTGCTACCGTGGTATAGTTGAACAAATAAAAAGGAGTGTATATGGGAGAGAGTTGAGAGGGCTACAAGCAAGTATAAAAGGGGCAGGGTCTACCACTGATGCTCTGCGACCAGCTTAGGAAAAAGTTTTCTAGGGTCTGAAGTTGACTCTCAACTTCCTACTACTCGGAGCTTGACCTGAAGTTGTCTGCCAACTTGCTTGACCTCTCAAGGAGGAAGCACTTTACTCAGCTTATATAGACCTTTCGGCTAATCCTAAAGTCTCAATCAAACATACTAAATACCATAAAACGCATTCACGGGAATCGTGTGAACCAGAGAGACCATTAGAAGATATTTCCTCAAGGTAAATATCTAGGTGCCATACCCATGCCAGCCACCCATCGGCCAGGGGTGGGAATTGATGTGGCCATTATATAGACCTTTCAGAGTCACTCGTAGTATCACCCACAACCTAGAACTGTACTGACATCCACTATGACAGCGTGTCCTAAAATAAAAAATCAACCGATGAATTTGCCACACTCACCCAAATTAAAAATATCTTGCAAATTCAAAAACTGTAAAAATATCTTCCCAGTTCCAATACTGTATACAATTATGGTCCTCATCTAAATTTTTTCGTGTCGAATTTGCGCACATCAGTATGGTCGGTTGTGGCCATTAGTGGTGATGAAGTCCCTGTAACTTCTAGAACTTGAAGCGTTCGCCTCATTCAAGGAGTTCAAAGGGTTAAAGAACCGAACTCTCCTGTTTGAGGGATCACGCGGACTAACTTAAGTGACCTGAAAGGAATCCTTTTCTCGCGCCTGCATCTCGTAGCCCTTTGTCTGGAAAACTTCAGGATAGATAGAATGTATCTTCCAAGGGTAAAACACCCAAAACTTTCTCCTCATCTGTCCTATATCGATAAATAACCCAAACAGTAATGCTCTACTTTGTAAATATTCAAAAGTAGCTCTATACGTATTGTCGTTTCCACCATATCGCGTGCGTGAAATTAGACGCTAGCAAAAAATGAGTTGCATCGAACAAGATTTAAAGCTGCTTTTGTCCGCAGTGTGGTTAAGCGTCACTTGGGTTCTTTCGGACAGGTTGACTCAACCGCAACGATGCGCATGCACAAGATTTCATGTGTCACTGAGGAATGCAGAGCCATTGAGCTAGTAGCGAGGAGCCATTCATGATGCCATTGTGGACGCAGATCATGCTTTTAGATCCACCTAAAAGTTAATCTCAGTTGGTGGTAAATCTTTATGGGTTGTACAATGTTGCACAGAAGCGTGCGGAGGGTATTCATTAATTAACTAGGGATGCGGGCGCGCGGATGGGAAATCTGTCGCGCCTGCATTACTTGGAGACTAAACGCAAAACGGGTAACGAAGTCACGGAGCTCCTGTTAAACTGTTGGAGCCCATTCAACCCAAAGGAGTAATACGTTGTTGGAAAATATTCTTGACCTTATATATGAGCCTTTCTGACAGAAGTCCTCTTGTACAAACTGTTTGAACTACAGCACAGTAAGCAGTTAATTTCTGAATACCTCCCGCACGCTTCTGTGTCATACTGTACAGTACAGTACTGTACAACTCTTAAAGATTTACACTAGGTGTCATGAAAGCGTGAATCTAGCAATGTAACAACAGCTAGGAATATTCAATTTCTCTCATCATGAGCGAAAGCTTCCTCTACATGTACTTTCAGCCCCTGAAGTCCTCGGAGTGAATACACACCTTATTTTCCCTCCTGTGATCTCCTGATGGAATGATAAATTAAATCAATATCAAACAATACTCATTACAATATGTCTAGGTTTACTCATTAATTTTCTTCAATACTTGCAAATGGCCACTAAAATTGACTAGCTTTGGAGCGGGAGGCAAACTTCTGCATGTTACGGGCTGCGACCAATCGCTGAAGCTGCACACGTGGACCAAATGGCATAGCTGAGCTTATGATAAAGCCGAGAGGATACCTTCGCCTAAAAGCTTCCGATACGGGCCGCGATGGCGGCCGCATACTCGTCGACCACCTTGGATGTGGTCTCCGACGGGCATCCTAGGGAATCAAATGCTAGCGGGACAAACTGCCAGCCGAGAAGCGGGCGTCCTGGTAAAGCATGGCCAGGAATGGCGCGGCGATTTGGGTCACAAAGTCCCTCAGTTTCTGTCGTTCTGCGCATTGGCGGCAGCGCACGCTTCCCGGGCTCCTTAGATAGCAAGCACTGTTGGAAAGGTGAGTAGACTGTGATTACAATGGGGGAGAATCCTGTAAGGGGGAAATTTGGGGTTTTTAATGCATGAAAAATATGGTCAGCTGTTCCCTATGGGATGTCGTGATGGTAAGGCTTACAATCCTGTAAGGTGTTCAAAAACTTGAACCATACAATAAGGACCCAAGAAGAACTCTGCTCAATGTGATCTGTCACAACAATAGCTTTTGGCTTTCGCCAGTTTCCGCTGTACGAATCTAAGAAGTATGGCTCAATGTTGGACCTGATGCCTTCCAGATAGACTTCGGGCTACTGTCTGCGCGATCAAAAAAATCTGTACGTTTCGCAATTTTTTCGTAGCGATGACCACCAACTGAATTGAAAAAACCTACATGCTCACCAGGCGGTCACAAATACGGCATGAGGAATTTGTCGGTAAACAGGTAGTAACGCCTAATTGTAACCATGATGGGGAAAGGGGGAATTTTGGGTGCTCTACTCATTAGAGATGCGTATATATTGTATTTTACTGTACAGTACAGTACTGTATATGTCTCTTTCCTCTTGGGATGCAGCCGTAAGTGCCTGTAAGCTGTAAAGCAACCTACATAAGTGTTCCCTCCTGTACAATTTCGGATGTGGAGGAATACAGCAGCCGTCATGTCAAATGCGGCCTGCTTGATGGCTGGCTTGAAGGTAGCATTTAGGAAGGGGAAAGGTTTGGGTGTTTTACTCTTGGAAGATATATCCGGTCTATCCCATGGTTTTCAAGACAACCGTAGTTCCTTCCCCATTACTGTGTCGGTATACACTTTTTGAGTCGATTGTGGTTGTCTGGAAAACCATAGGACAGATCGGATATATCTTCCAAAAGTAAAACACCCAAACCTTTTCCTCCTTTTAGGAAGGAATACAGTGCGGTATTGTGACGGCAAAATAAGTATTTACAAAAACCTTAAAAAATTTTCCCTTGTTCGCGCAGCGTAAACTGCTATTACCCCAGACTGGCCTCGAGCCAGCCTTCTAGCCAGCGACCTTGAACTGGATTAATTCTGTTTCTTGGTTCTCCGGTAAGATATCCCCGCTAGAAGCGTTAGAGAACAAAGTAAAATACCCCATCATTCCCCCTCCCGTTTCTTGGTTCCCCCATGCCGACCACTTGTACCAATTATTTGATGCGCTTTGGAACATATAGGTCGGAAATATCTTCCAACAGTAAACACCCAAACGTTTCCACCTTTGGAACATAGTCTCACCTATTTTTCAATCATTAAACACCCCAATTTTCCCACTTTACCCCAGATACCATACGCCCGAAAGAAGTTGCAGAACGAACCAAACACTGCACAAGTGAGATTGAAACACTTAGACACCAAAAGTCGACTGTGTACCCGAGCAGTATTTTTATTTTGAAAGTAGTTCGTTATTTGATGCACTTTGGAACATACGCAGACCTGCCCACCTACTCTTCGGAAAATAGCCGCCCTACATCTCTATTCAGTAAGGCACCCCAATTCCCCACTTCGAACATACGCAAAGCTTATTTTTGCAATCATTAAAACACCCATTTTCACCCCCTTTGTTAAATAGGGGGAAGATTGGGGTGCTTTACTAATTAAGTATGCAGGATGGCTATTTTTCCGAATACTAGAGGGATAGTGCAGTAAAGTACATATAAGCTTTTAGCTTGTGCTTTACTTTTACTGCTTGAAATTGTGGCCCGCTATTTCCGGAGGATTTGGTATGGCGAATACAGCTTTACAAACAAGTTTAGTACACTGTAAGCTCTTTACGTTCCATGCGCAAGAATTTGTTCTAAAAATCACTCTTATATTTTTCATATTTATGTATTTATATTCATAATATGAATATTATCCACAGGACAAGGCCCGACACTAACGGGGGGAAGGTTTGGGTGTTTACTCCTGGAAGTTATATCCGATATAATAGCAACAGGAGCGACAGGTGGCACGGACTATTTCGACGTCACGTTCACATAACGCATTAGCAGCGTGGATATAACCGACCACATCTTCCATGCATTAAAATAACCCAAAAATTCCCCCTTGCCAGATAAGCACAGAATGTATCAAGGTTTCATTTCTGCATCGCCCGAGAGGGCCAGACTCCTACTCGTTCTAATATCCACTCTGAGCTGATGGCATTTGGAAGCTTTTTTCGCGGTCACGGGGCTGACAAAAGGCACGCTGCAGCAGCCGTCATGTCCAATGCGGCCTGCTTGATGGCTGGCCTGAAGGTAGCATTTTAGAAGCGTAGTTCCTTCCCCATTACGCTGTAGGTATACCCTTTTTGAGTCGATTGCGGTTGTCTGGAAAACCATGGTATAGATCGTATATATCTTCCAACAGTAAAACACCCAAACGTTTTCCCTCCCTGACTAGAGCAGTCGCGAATAGAGTCATGGAGCATTTCTCCAGGGCAAGATCATTTCTTTTGCAACAACACGGCGCTCTGGTCTCCTCTAACGTGCCCTTTTTCTTTCCCTGTCTCTAATCATCGTTCTATATAGCATAAAGACGTAACTTCGTTACCCGTTTTGCGTTTAGTCTCCAAGTGATGCAGGCGCGACAGTTTTCCGCCCGCCGCCTGCATTCGTAGTTAATTTCTTAATACCTCCGCACGCTTCTGTGCCATACTGTACAACTCGCAACGATTTACCACGCTATCTTCTTTGTTACACGACACCTTCCTCAAAAAACTCACTTATTTCTCAGGCCACCGAGCTGCCAAAGTAAATATCCCCCATCTTCCCCTTTCCTATTTTGCGGTTCACTATTTTGAGTGTCTGCATACCTTTTTGAGTCGATTGTGGTTGTCTGGAAAATATGGGATCGATCGGATATATCTTCCAAAGTAAAACACCCACCCCTTTCCCCTTATTTTAAAGGTATTAATTGTTTGGTTGTGTTCGTTTGGATAAGGGGATAGTTTTGGGTGTCTTACTTTTGGAAGATATATTCAATCTAAGGAGAAGTAACGTTTAAAGCATAGAAAGAAATTCTTCAAGTCAACCAAGAAGCTTAGATCTAACAGGAGCAACGGAAAATTTTTGAAGACCACTGATGCAGTAACTGGCCGTTTAGGGACTACAATCCACTAAATCGACAAGGCCAATAGTCTACTTATTTGAGCTTCTCGGCTGACTAGGTGATCCTTTAGAGTAAAACTGCTTGGTTACAAATACAGCAGGTCTGTCACCAAGAAAATTATTTTTGAGAGCCTCAGAGTAGAGGCCAACATGAATGAACATTTTTGGATGTTGTCTGAAACCTTGTTTTCTGGCAGAATAGAAAACATCATTGAAACAATCAAGAATTCATATTGGGACATTATATCGTTAGATAAATGCAGAACAGGAGGTCTCTGAGAACGAACTAAACATTGAGATCGCTGCTTACAGATTCTTTGATATGGAAAAACGTTTGGGTGTTTTACTGTTGGAAGATATTTCCGACCTATCCCATGGTTTTCCAGACAACAGATATGTGCATGTAAAAAGCAGGCAGACTCAAATGAGGGTTGAATGACAGTCACACTCGTGGGAAGCATCACTTGGGTTGATAGGCAAAGTAAACCTGAAGAAAAGAATATGGAATTCATGACGGGCAGCAGCTGGAAGGAAAGTAGAAATATTTGAATATTGAAATATAAATACGTTTCGCAGCAGGTATTTTCAAAACAAAGGAGAGTATCAAGTGGAAACAATATACTATGTAGCTACTGCGAGATTTTAGCGGCCTGAGAACTGGGGGATGTCGGAAATTGCTAAGTTGTTTGTTGCTAGGAAAGTGGTCAGTTTCTTTTGTCCTGTAGCTAATTGCTAGGCGGTTTGGCGGTCCTAATTATTGGGTTATTTTAATGTATAGAAGCGTTTAGCATGCAACGGGGAATAGCTGAACCGCACCTTTCAAATATTAAATAACCGAATCGAATCACACACCATGTATGGAAGAATGTGGTCGGTTGTATCCCGCCGCTAGTGCGTTGTGCGGGGTAAGTCGAAACTGATGGGTAACACTAAATAACATTCCTTACTAAGCAGTTTTAGGTCCAGGTCACACAAGACTTTAGAATACGAGAAAGGCTGTTGAGTGCGCGGATATTTCGCGAAGGTTTCATTTAGTGGGCGCATTTCCATTCAAGAAAATTTCACTAAAAACTGAGAAACTGTGGGGTTTCATTTCACTTTAACTGATATGCCGTCTAAAACCTAGAACAACCTACAGTATACGGTAATTTGCACGTACTTGGAATTTTATGGTAGACGTAGATGGGATCCCTTTTTAAAATCACTCAGAGGGGAGACCATCAAGTGAAGAAAACGTATTGCAGGTTAAAAAGCTACATGAAAATCCAAACTCCGTTAAGATTCCCCTCGCTAGAAGTGTCCGACGACAAAGTAAATTACCCCATCATCCACCCCCCAAACTACAACAAGAGTTATTTTATTATGTCGTTTGAATGCCAAGTGAATGGGACTTATACCTTTGCACCATCTGTCGAAAACCAAACTCATTTAAACTCGGTACTAACCAGCATCCACTACGCCTAATCTCTAAAGGAACAGCTGTCGTCACTTTAGGAAATGACACGTCTTTCCAAATATTAAAATTCGCAATCCTTTACTTCCTGAAATGTTTTAGTCACACAGCCCTCCTTTTGACACTCACTCATACATTACCTTTCTGACGCCTTCCATACGTACAATTGCCGAATTATCGCGATTAGTGTACCTGTAAATCACTTGCAACTAGAAAGGCCTACTTCCTAAATACTATATTACCTAAACTTTCCCCTTGCAAACTGGTGTCAAGTTTGCCAATACCTATACATACAACTGGACTCATGCGCGACAATCGCCTACATTGAGTGAAGAAGAACTTTTTTTCACAAATATTTCTGTTTATTGTTTGTAGTTAATTGCACATCCAGCGGGGGATGCGGGCTGCTTTAATATTTGAGAGATCTGTGTTAGGCGCAGATTTTTTTTGTCGCCGTCATCTACAGGCCTATAGTTTACTGTACTACCTCTCCTTGTCCAAATTTGCTTATAGTTCCGGTCCTTCCTCGTCCTCCCTGAACCTCGCTTATCATTACCCGGTCCTCCCCAAATTTACTTCCATTTTATCTAGATATTTTTATACTGTATCTACCCCTCTGATTCGATCCCGAATCAAGTTCTTTTTCCCTTTTTGCTTACCTCCTCCTCCAAATTCGTTTTTTTTGAGAAAAAGGGCGCAAATGCAATACTACAAAATCCCTTGCAGATTATTTTACCTATTCCTAATCTATAGAACCTGCCCGGGAGCCTATTTAAACCCCTTTATTCTAAGTTCCAAATGCCCCCGATCATTTTACTCATCACCTCTCTCCCCCACACACCCAAAACACCTACATTGCCTCCCGTTCCCCGACGTCTATCAAAATGAACAACCTTCGCCCCTCTGTCCCCATTTCCAAAAACCGCCCTTCCCGTCCCATCAATGGCCTTCGTCTCGCCGCCTACGGGCCAACCGATGCCGACGACTACATCCGGCGGCAAACAAAGAAGCAAATCATCGAGTTCGTTCGCCGCCTCTTCACAAGAAGAAGCGAGGGAGGTAAGTGAGGGAGAGGCTGAGAAGGTCGAGGAGGAGAGCGGGGAGTCCTTCGAGGAATGGTTAGCCCCTGAGCTAGTGCACGAGGCTCGGGAGAAGGATGAGGAGGATGAGGAGGATGAGGAGGATGAGGAGGATGAGGAGGATGAGGAGGATGAGGAAGAGGATGAAGAGGAGTATGGGGAGGAGGAGGAGGAGGAGGAGGAGGGGAGGAGGAGGAGGATGAGGGAACAGGGGGAATGGAAAGTGTGGACTGGTGGGGCTGGAATGGAGAGTATGGATCAAGTTGTGCCCACGATGGAACCGGATGGAGATATATTTAGTAATCTAGATATTCTCCCAGGGGGAATAGAGAGCTGTGAGCCATTCGCAGATATTTGTGGGGACTGCTTGGACAGCATGGATATTTTAGAGGAGTTGTTTGGATCTGATTTAGAGAATGGGAATAAGAGGACCAAATTAATTGTTAGTTTTCTTAAGTATCTTTTGCTTAGAGCATATTGTCCACACAAAGTATTTTTATGCATTTCTTGGTATCTTCTGTAGTTTTGTTCGGACTTTACAGGTAGCCAAAAGTCTATATAAGCTGAGTAAACTGCTTCCTCATGGGAGGTCAAGCAAGTTGGCAGACACTTCAGGTCAAGCTCCGAGTAGTAGGAAGTTGAGAGTCAACTTCAAACCCAAGAAAACTTTTTCCTACGCAAGTCGCAGAGAATCAGTGGTAGACGCTGCCCCTTTATACTTGCTTGTAGCCCTCTCAACTCTCTCCCATATACACTGCTTTTATTTGTTCAACTATAACGGTAGCACTTTTGTCGCTCGCAACACCTCCGTCTTGGGGTAGTTGGTTCTAAGTATCTCTTCTCCCGAAGATTTACCCCCTATCATTTGGTACTCTTGTGGAGGGGGTTGCACCCGAGGTATTCGAGTTGAGCAGTCTTAGGGAACCATTCGAGGGATTTCTTTTCTGTAATCATGGATCTCAACGCTGCTCGTATAACGTTCACAGGGGGCAAGAATGAAGACGTTGAGGAATTTCTCTATACATATGTCAACGTTTGTGATGCGTGAGAAGAGCGATGAAGAGAGGCCGAAAGTATCTTCGCCTATCTTCATGGTGACGCAAAGCACAATATAAGGCCAAGTTTATCACGGGTGGTCTCTTAACGGGAATGGGCGTAACTTCGGTGAGGTATGTGAGTGGCTCGTGAAAGAATATGCTAAGGAGGTAGAACCAGATGAGATGATTCGTACCGCCATAGAGGCCCGGCTCAACTTCGACGATTTGTTAAGCTCATTGGTATACTTGTGTGATCTCTATGAAAAAGGCTGGGTTCAACGCCCAAGCCAAGTAGGAATGCTGCGTAAGGCGGCGATGGGGGATAAGCGGCTCTCCGATTTCCTCCTCATCAAGGGCCCTCACACTTTTAATGAACTGAAGGGTACCATAGTAGAATTTGTCAAAAATTCGGAGACGTTTCAGTCACTGAGTGAGGTATTGAGGGAAACCCGCACATCGGTGTCTATCGTACATCCTGAAAAGAATTATCAAAGGCCAGCGACTAGCGCAAGCAGCATTGGAATCAGTCAGGAGCGATGTCAAAAACTTGGAAGAAAGGTTGGAAACCCGATTCGATAATCGACTTGACATGATAACCTCGCAGTTGGAAAGCCTTACTCTTACCATTAAGAAGAACCAGTCTGGGGCCCCCAAGGCCGCAGAAGTCTGTTCTACTGTCACAAGCCTGGACACTTTGCAAATAGGTGTCCTGATAATCCACATAGAAACACTCGTTGTGGAAAGTGCGGCCGATATGGGCATCATGAAAGTAACTGCTGGTCTAAAGACAACAGAAAAGCAAATTTATCGGACGCAAGGAGCGAGTCAGGACCAGAGATGAAAATCTTACAAAACAGAAAGGATCACAAGTTGACGGATGCCGGTAACGTATCCATCGCTGAAGAAATCAGTCAAGTCAATGTGACAAAAAGGGATGGGGAAGGGAACATTTTATCGAAGAAACCTAGGCTAGATTATGGAATGCTGGAACATATCCAGCACCTGTACCTCCTCGAACCAAGAGGTCTGATCAAGTTGTTCCAGGAGTTGGAGTCACTCCGGCCAAGAAGACGAAAAAGAGTAAGAATTTAAATATCCCAAAGGACGTACTAGAATATGTGAAGAAGTACAATTTGGTGGCTGAGCTTGCATCAGCCCCAACTGGGATAAGTTTGGTCAACTTTTGAGGGGCGACGCAGAGGACGCGAGGAAAGAACTCAAAAAAATTATCAGGTCTAATAAGTCCGCTAAGGGTAAGAAACTGTTTCTTCAATCGGCCTCGACAGCACCAAGACGTCTTAAACTAGTACCAGTCAAAGTATTGGGAATGCAAACCCAAGCTCTTTTCGATTCGGGCGCTGTTCCAAACCTTATTTCAGAAACTTTGGTGACAGATCTAGGTCTTGAAATTATTCCAACTACTCGAAGAATAACTGTGGCGGATGGAAACCGTATCAAAATGCATGGGCACTGTTGACAAGGTTTCCGTGTTCTTTGGGGACTCTAAAGTTGATTTAGACTTTCTTGTCATGCCTGATCTCCTTTCGAATGCAATCATTGGCTGCCCTACCATGGAAAGACTAGGGACCTGCATTGACTTGGGCAACCAAATCGTTTCAGTTAATGTTGACGGCAGAACCGTGAAGATGCCCCTGGATTTCGACAAAAGCACACATCCGGTAGATTTGAAAGAAACGGACAGTGAAGATTTCACTTCTAGCTATGACAGCGAAGATTTCGAACCAACTAACACTTTCGGAAGTGGAGAAGGGTACGCTCGGGGGATACTGAACATGGCATGGGATGATTATGATTCTGGGTTTGAAACAGATGAAGACTGGAATTCTAGGGTAGGTGTGACACCTGAATGTGTTTCTTTTTGCGATAATATCGAATCAAAGGACGGAATTCGGAGCATGAAAGAAGATTACAATTGCAAGGAAAACAGGAATATATCGGATTCCATATCTGAAGATGTGAGCACGCCGGAAAAGGTCCTTCAAAATATTGAGGTTGAGAATCAAGAAGAAAAAGGGCGCCAAATGGCAGAAATCCAAGGAAAAGTGCAGCACCTTCCCGCCGCCGCCTCACTGAAAATATCCGACATGTTAGCATCTTCCGAAGTAATTGCATGGAGTGTATCAGATTTAAGACAAGCAAGTGTACCGGTCACTCACTCATTTGAACTTACCGATACTCAACCAATTTACCACAGGCCTAGACGTCAACCGCCAAAATATGACCAATTTATCTCAGAGAATGTTACAAGTATGCTGGAAAATGATATTATTCGGCCAGTTTCATCCCCATGGTCATTTCCAGTTGTGGTCGCACCAAAGAAGGATGGAAAGCTGCGTTTTTGCGTCGATTACCGACAACTGAACCAGAGAATGATACCCGATCGATTTCCGATTCCGAACATGGAGGAGATCCTCGAGGACTTGAAGGACGGGAGATACTTCACCTCAATTGATCTTTACACTGGTTATTGGCAGATTCCATTAGATGAAAAATGTAAGGAAATAACAACTTTTACCAGCAAAGCCGGTACATTCAGGTTCGAAGTGATGCCTTTTGGTCTCATGAATGCCCCAGCTACATTCCAAAGAATGATGAACGAGGTTTTGAAAGGACTTCCATTTGCAAGAGTTTATATCGATGATGTGTGATATTCTCAAAAACCTTGGATCAGCACATATCGCATGTCAAGACTGTGGTGGAGAGAATAGATGCGTACAGCCTGAAAATTAAGTTAAGCAAATGCTTCTTTGCGAAAACGTCTATCCAATTACTCGGTCATATCGTCGATCAAGAGGGAATTAAAGTGGATCCAGAGAAAACGAAAAAAATCAAGTTGGCACCCAGGCCCGCTTCAAAGACGGAGGTTCGAAGCTTCTTAGGACTGGCCTCATATTACAGAAGATTTATCAAAGATTTCGCCAAAACTGCAGCACCGTTACATGCCAGCACTACGAAGAACGGAAAATTTTACTGGAACAAGGAAATGCAGACTGCATTTGAGGAGCTTAAAGATAAGCTATGTGTCCCCCAGTGCTCATGTATCCAGATTTCAAGAGACCATTTGTTGTGGAGACAGATGCCTCAGAACGGTCTTTGGGTGCCATTTTGTCCCAAAAAGACGAAAACGGAAGACTACACCCTGTTCAATTCGCAAGTCGCACTCTGAATGATGCGGAAAAGAGATACTCAGTCTGCGAGAAAGAAGCGCTAGCTGTCGTCTTCGCACTGAAAAAGTTTCGTGTTTACCTTTTATCACTCGAGAAATTTGTCTTGATAACTGATCACCAGGCACTTAAGACAGCATTCCAAAAGAAAGATGTACATCACCGCTTGGCCCGATGGCTCGACATTTTCGCAGAATATCGGTTTGAAATTGTGTATAGGCCCGGACGCAATAATCAGCCTGCCGATTACCTATCCCGCTTGAGGGATCCATTGATTCCAAATGAAAAAGCTTCCGAAGACATCGTCGGAGTTGCCGAAGTTCAAGTGCCGATCGATAACGAGTACGAAGCTTATATTCACGGACTTATTAAATTCCTTGATGGACTAGAAATGAGAAAGGTTGATCTCGAACACAGAAATTGGGTACGCAGGAACCAAAAGGCCTTTACATTGTGGAATGGGAAACTCTTCCGACACACAAAAGCCGGTCCCGACTAGTGGCCCCTTTGAAAGAAAGAATCAAGATCTTGAGGACTTTTCATGATGAGTAGGGCATTGGGTCTCGAAACAACCAAAAAATTCATTACGAGAGATTCTGGTGGCCCAGTATCCATAAGGACGTCTATAATTTCGTGAAAAGCTGTGACAACTGTCAAAAATTCACTCCGATACGAAAGTATAAGACAACCCTAAGCTTCCCAGTTTCCGCTCTCTTTGAAACCTTCTCAATTGACTTTGCCGGCCCATTCAAGGAAACCTCTTCCGGAAACAAATACCTCCTTATAGGGGTGGAACATCTTACTGGATGGCCAATAGCAGTTGCAGTTGAGGAGGCCAATGCTGAGGTGGTCCTGAGATTCATCGAAAAAGAAATAATTGAACCGTTTGGTCTTCCAAAAAGGATCATCTCAGATAACGCCCTTTGTTTTACTGCAACTTCACTGCTTCGTTTTTGGAAGAGAAGGGATTCAGCTGAAGACAGTTCTCGCATACGCTCCTATGTCAAACGGTAAAGCGGAGAGGATGGTTGGAACCATCAAACGAGCAATATCGAAAACTATGTCGAGAATGAAATCCAGTGGGAAGATGCCTTACCAAAAGTGTTATACGGCTATCGTCGAAGAAGAGGAAGAAGCGGACGGTCACCATTCGAGCTAATGTACGGAAGGGCTCCTAGAATGTTACAGAGAGACATGGAAACAAATATTATCGATGAAGAGAGTAGAGAAGTCGAACTACTGGCCACTGAAGGCTGGAGATCACACCGCGCGCTAACACAGACAAGAAATAAGAATGAAGAGCCTCCAGTCCAAACCTTTCAGTCGGCTCTAAAGTACTTGTAGTACATGGGAAAGCAATGCAGCAGGCTGTGAAGTGGCCGGCCTTCCAAACAAAGTACTCGAATCCTTGCGTCGTCACGGAGGAAAGACACCCGCACTATAAGCTATGTTCAAGCTCAGGGAAGAGATCAAGGAGGGCCATCCATGCACGTCGTCTAGTCCCTTACCATCAGAGGCCTGAAGAATTCCTTCTCACACAGGACTATGCGCAACCACGGGGCATACTCATCTTTAACTATAGAATGATTCCTATGGGAGGAAAAAGGGCCTGGGAATGGATCATCTCGATTACGCGTGACTACTACGAATCTACCCACTTACATTAATTATTTCTACATAATATGCCTATGTTTTACGTTGAACGGACCATTGCTACCTCAAGAAGATTTCCGACTATTGATCAGAATTCTATTCTCATTCCAAAACGGAAGGTTCACGGAAGCAGGTCCAGAGTTTGTGGAAGTCATATATCATTACTCTATAGGAAGGTATGGAATGGTAGCTATCGGAGACTTGTCGCAAACATATCTGAACATTATCCGTCCGGTTTACGTATTTCTTAAGAACAACCAAGATGTGCGACTGAGAGGTTACAGCTTGCCCCCTGATATGGAATATCGACTGGTCCCGTATCCTCTATGGGAACCTTACGTTGCTCCGCTCAGAAACACAACCTCAGCCGAAGACCAGGATCCTCCCGAGGCCGTGATGATGATACGAGCTGGACCATCAAGTGATCGGGGCGGATCATCGAAGAGGGCAAGGCGTCGGGAGCAGCGAGGAAGATCGCCAAGAAGATCGCCTCAAACACCGCCTAGTCTCCCAGGGGGAAACTATGCATCCTTAATTATTGGACGGCTACCAATTAGACGTTGGCTTCGCGAAATGACAGAGGACCCACGAGAAGCAGAAGTAATTTCCTTTTTTGCAATTAGTATTTGCATGTGCTTCCAGACCATTCACGGGGCGCACCTTACTCGTGAGGACTCAGTCCTTATGTTGCGAGTTTTTTTCTCCTTCAGATACCCGTTTCTGGACCCGTTGCCAGAAAAGTTTGCATACTACGTTTATTACCTCACATTTGGAAGGTTTGGAGAAGTGAAACGGGAGGAGCTCATTAGAGAACACTATGAAACCATACGCCGAATCTACGAAACTCTTGACCAAGGAGATGAGCCGGTCATCGCACGGTACACACTCTCTCATCATATTGGAAATGAGCTACTACCATATCCTTATAGTGAACCCTATACTCTCCCTGATGAATGGATAGAACTCCCACAAGAACAACAAGAGCATTGAGAACGAGACGGGACGTTCGACCTAAGTCCGGGGGGGTGTTAGGCGCAGATTTTTTTTTGTCGCCGTCATCTACAGGCCTATAGTTTACTGTACTACCTCTCCTTGTCCAAATTTGCTTATAGTTCCGGTCCTTCCTCGTCCTCCCTGAACCTCGCTTATCATTACCGCGGTCCTCCCCAAATTTACTTCCATTTTATCTAGATATTTTTATACTGTATCTACCCCTCTGAATCGATCCCGAATCAAGTTCTTTTTCCCTTTTTGCTTACCTCCTCCTCCAAATTCGTTTTTTTTGAGAAAAAGGGCGCAAATGCACTACTACAAAATCCCTTGCAGATTTATTTTACCTATTCCTAATCTATAGAACCTGCCCGGGAGCCTATTTAAACCTTTATTCCAAGTTTCAAATCCCCGATCATTTTACTCATCACTCTCTCCCCCAACACCCAAAACACCCTCATCCTCCGTTCCCCGAATCTACAAAATGAACAACCTTCGCCCCTCTGTCCCCATCCAAAAACCGCCCTTCCCGTCCCATCAATGGCCTTCGTCTCGCCGCCTACGGCCACGATGCAGACGACTACATCCGGCGGCAACAAAGAAGAAATCATCGAGTTCGTTCGCCGCCTCTTCATAGAGAAGAGGCGAGGAGGTAAGTGAGGGAGAGGCTGAGAATCGAGGAGGAGAGCGGGGAGTCCTTCGAGGAATGGTAGCCCCTGAGCTAGTGACGAGGCTCGGGAGAGGATGAGGAGGATGAGGAGGATGAGGAGGATGAGGAGGATGAGGATGAGGAAGAGGATGAGGAGGGATGAGGAGGATGAGGAGGATGAGGAGAGGATGAGGAGGAGAGGAGAGGGAGAGGGAAAGGGGGATGGAAAGTGTTGGACTGGTGGGGCCTGGACTGGAGAGTATGGATCAAGTGGTGCCGACGCTGGAACCGGATGGAGATATCTTTAGTAGTTAGATATCTCCCAGGGGGAATAGAGAGCTGTGAGCCATTCGCAGATATTTGTGGGGACTGCTTGGACAGCATGGATATTTTAGAGGAGTTGTTTGGATCTGATTTAGAGAATGGGAAATAAGAGGACCATTATTGTTAGTTTCTTAAGTATCTTTTGCTTAGAGCATATTGTCCACACAAAGTATTTTTATGCATTTCTTGGTATCTTCTGTAGTTTTGTTCGGACTTTACAGGTAGCCAAAAGTCTATATAAGCTGAGTAAACTGCTTCCTCATGGAGAGGTCAAGCAAGTTGGCAGACAACTTCAGGTCAAGCTCCGAGTAGTAGGAAGTTGAGAGTCAACTTCAAACCCAAGAAAACTTTTTCCTAAGCAAGTCGCAGAGAATCAGTGGTAGACGCTGCCCCTTTTATACTTGCTTGTAGCCCTCTCAACTCTCTCCCATATACACTGCTTTTTATTTGTTCAACTATACCACGGTAGCACTTTTGTCGCTCGCAACACCTCCGTCTTGGGGTAGTTGGTTCTAAGTATCTCTTCTCCCGACGATTTACCCCTATCAGAATGTTGCAATGATGCTATATCCATCTGGAAATGGATATGCGCAAACATGCAAGGGCAGCACAAGGTTACTGTCCCGACTGGCTCTAGTGGCAAACATCGTTGTCTGGATTGTGAAGTTCCAACATTGTACCTGGCTTTCTCACACAGGTACTATTCTCCGTCTATCGTCCGAGAAAATTTCAACTCTCCTCACGTACTTAGTTCTAGCAGTCGTCTGTCGCGTCGCTGCAGCCCTTCTGAACCCAAGGAGAGGATACGGATGGAATTCGAAAGATTTGGATGTATCTAGGGCGAAGCGCCGGGATTCGATCCATGTCACGAGATATAGTCTCAAAGTAGACAGGAATCAAGCCACTGATTTCTTGTTCGAGTTGATTTCAGTGATTCCATACGGCTCATTCTAATATACAATAAACCTTGGACATAGCATTGTCAAGCATTTACTGGAAATTTTCAACGGAGAAAAAGGCATTTAAATCGGATTGAAGGTAATCCTGATGAAGCAGTTGTTATATCTGAGGATGGTTGGAAATGATTGTCGGCGAAATGAATGAGCTAGACAGGGGACAATCAGAATCAGCTTTTGGCTCGTTTCCCCGTCATACGTCCGTGTATCGTAATTAGAAACCTGCAGGGTACAGAAAATTTGTTTTGAAATTTTTGTTGGTTTGTTGGATGTTCATTTTCTCGGAAGAATCATGGAAGGATCCGGATGTCGAAATTGGTGATAGATTTGAGGTATCGGAAACGCTCACAAGGGAGGACATTGAAGGCCTCAATCGACACGCCATTGGATTTTGAGCATTACGAGAAGGAATACTGTCGATTTGAATCTCTTAGGGTCGGAATGTACAAACCCACATTGCATTTTATACTTCACTTGAAGCGCAATGTTCTGAAGCGCGGGCCACTTGTCAACTGTATCCAGTTTTGGAATGGAGCGTTTTATCAGCTTTACAAAGGAACAGTTGAATGCAAGGGCCAGGGCGGCGAAGGTCGATAGCAGAGAGTGCACGGCTGTGCGAAGGCTACAATATTTTAAATCGGGAACCCTTGCATATTGTAATGACGTATCCAATATACCAACGGAATCGGATTTTCGGTAGATGGGGCGACAAAACTAATGCAAATCTGCTCTTAATGGATCCAGTTAACATCATGCACCTTTTTTCCCTATTCTTCCGGGTTTGCAATTGAAGAAGTTGCTGCAACTGTACATCCAAGACTCTGAAAGACTTGACGATGTTGCTGCGCAAGAAGCTGTACCAACTGAGCCGTTGCTTGCTATGGTGTGTAAGACTCAAGTGCGGGGAGCTTTTGGCAGATGGTAGGTGCTATGAAATCAGAACGAGAGCAGGGAACTTCATCACGTGACAACTGGTCCATGTACGCAGAGTTCAGTAGTGGAGAGATGAGCCGTCATTGGAAGCCGTCGTAAATGTCTACTACGGCCGTCTTCATTTATTTCTAACGTATGCGTTCTAGTTGAACGACTAGATGGTAAGACGGCACTTATTCTTGGTAGACTGGGCTTCAAGACTAAAGGTGACTGAGCTTGGTCAAACCAACAGCAATCACGGCTTCTTACATTGCGTATTCCGTTCTGTAACTATCGCGAACATGGCTGCAATGCATCATTCTATCGGTATCCTTGTACACACTTATCCAAACTCAGAATCAATCAATCCAACTGCATTGGGACAAAATATTCGTTTAGATCCGTGACGCGAAATCAAAAACTTGGTAAGTCAGTCCAAGCTTCCCCCACGGATTGAATCGCGTACCGGGCGGACGTGTGGATGACTCGCGTTCATTAACTGGCAGGCCGGAATTGCATGACAGCGGATCCTCTTGGCTAAAGATGAATGGAGTAAACACGAAACTGATTTTATTATACCAAGGCAGGGCGATGTCAAAATGACGGTGACAACTATTGTCATTTTCAGGCAAGGAAACAGAAATGGAATGATGGAACTGGATGTAAACCAATATACAAATGCCATTTTTCCAATGCACTAGGCCTTGTAAAGAATCATCAGCTGCCAAATGTTTCAATTAATTCGTTGGCAAACAAATTGGGCCTAAAATTGTATACTACTGTGGTGCCTGGATCCTGTTCGGATTTGGGAAAATGGACGATTTTATGATAACGTTTAGAGGCCAATAGGACGAAAATACCGCGATAAGCCCAAATTAGGATGCTGTACGGACTAATATCGTATGTCGCACAAAATCCCAAACAGCCGCAAATCATGATAAATTTGCTCCACACTTCATACAGTACTATGTAAATACATCAAAAATGTCCACTGGCGTACCGGTGGGTGTTTTGTAAAATGCTGGTGCTTTCGCGCCCCGCCGTCAAGTAATTTATAGACAACTGGGGAGTGCTTTGGAGACCTCTTGCTGAATGCGCCTCTATGTCAAATGGGAAGGCGGGAACGTATTGTCGGATCTATCAAGAAACCAGTGGTTGAAACGAGATTAACCGGTCAGCTCGACTGGTTTGAAGCTATTCCAAGCTCAGTATGAGGTTACCACCGTCGCCCCTCTCAGGGATTGTCCTACTTCCAACCCATGCACGGCGTCGCCCCACGTATGGCACCGACGAACTTACAGCACTCCTAGAGACTCCAGTTCCCTCCAGCCCAGCTGCTAGAGATATTGCGATCGGGTCAAGTTGCGCCGCCAAGACCGAGCCCGAAGGTTCGCAAGCACGAAGGTTTGCGGCGATGTAAGGAGGGGACCAAGTCCTGGTTGCCAAGCGCATGGCTCTCGGGCCGTTAAAGATACTGGCTTTCGCGTCCAAAAGGCTTGGACCTACAAGGTCACCGACGCCAGTCACCCACGTTTCAGGCTAAGGACGGACGACGGTACGTCGTCGCGCAAGCCGATTCGCGCCTGTCGGCTACCACGTTACTTTTTCCGTGAAGAGGCCACCAGTGGAAGCCCTCAGTGACTCTAAAAAACTCCGCCATTTCATCAGCGACAATTTATCTCTGTCCAATCTATTTTAGATCATGAATTCTAATGATATTATCTTCCGCAGATTTTTACGAATACTCTTCAGCAGGTACAATTGTCCAAGCATCCTCAAGTCATAGACTACATACGGAGTCAGGATTGGGTAAATGAAGTGCAATCGCCGCGCGCAAGGTAAGTAGAGGGGTTATCCAAGGCATCTATCTTCAACACGGACGCGACAGCAAAAATGGTTTATTGTTTTCAGAGTCGCCCGCAAGCACCATTCTGCCTTTTCCACATCGGAGTTTACGGCATTACAAGACCTTGGCCAGCATTCAAGAAAAAGAGAAACGCAGCTGGGGTGCAGTGTCAAGGGATCACCACGAGATGGCTAACTGTGCTCGCCGACGAGATTCCATGTATGCACATCAGTGCCGCCGCGAGGTCTGTGTCTCAACCTCCGCAGTAGGCGCAATTCCGATTTGCAACAGCTGAGACTACCACACGCGCGTGCTCCCTAATCACCACCCGCGGTCTCAAACATCATTCGCAACGATGCATGCGACTTGCCCCATACCGTGCTACCGCCAGATGCAGTCGTATGAAGCATGGTATAGGACCATCCGCCACAGCCATCCCCACTTAAAGCACGCTTCTGCACACATCACACGTCTCCACCCGCATTCGGTCTACCCCACCGGTGCATCCACCCCTTCGCCCACACCGAACAAACCACTCCTTCACGCCCCCAAAACAGCCAACCCCAAGATCACCTCAACATCCCCTAAACCCGCCCGATCACGCAATCGTCCGCAGCAGAGCCGTCCCTCCGACAGCCGCGTGCACCACGAACCCCGCCTGCAGTGCCGAGCGGGCCGCCCCGGCAGTCCGAATCACCCCTGCAGTGTGACTCTCGCGCAGCGACGCTATGGGCAGTGCGCCGACAAGGCCTAGTTGCGCGGGCTGGCCGTGCAGCACCTGGATTGATGATTGTGCGTGCGAGGCGGGGCGGTGTGGACGGGGTGCGTGGATGGGATGATGGGGGTGGAGAGGATGGTGAAGCGATGGGCGGCGCGAGTGTGTGTGCAGGTGTGGAGGTGAGGTGGGGGGGTTGTGTGGCACCGGGAATTTTGGTGGGAGTGATGGTATGGGGATGTGGCGGGGGTTGGATTGGATTGCGTGGTAGCGTCGTGTTGCGACAGTGGAGGTTTCACGGGGAAGTGGGTGCGGTGAGTGGGGCGGTCTTGGTGGCGGTGTTGGTGGTCGGGCGGGGTTTCGTGTCCACGCATTTGGATTGTTACAAGCGTAAACTATGGAGTGTTCGACTGGCTGGTGTCGGAAGACATGAACCTTTACTTTGCGGAAAAGGGACGAGGTCTGGACTTGAGAGCAATTGTCATAAAGGCCTTGTCTATGACTCGTTGAGTACGAGCGGCTCAGTATGGATTGCGGGGATGAGCTGTTTAATTTTGGCCACTTTCCTGTACGGGTACTGTACTGTACAGTATTGTACAGACTTGATTTTATTGTACTGTACAGTACTGTACACCGATAACCCTGCCTATTGACAATCTAATCCAATCAAGTCTCGGGCTATCGCGCCCAGAAAGCCTTGATATACCTGTCCCGGCCCTTCCCCCTCACGCCAACTCTACCCAAGCTATCCTTCTCGTTCGACCCACCCCCGTTTACCAGCCATCTCACCACCACCACCACTTTCCCCTTCCCCCCTGACGCAGCCTGACCCAACCATGTCCGACACGCGCCCGCGCCCCCTCCTAAATTCCCCGCCCGTCGTGCAACGCTCAGTCTCCCCTCTCACTTTCCTTCACCCTCAAAAAAAACACACCTCGTCCTCGTCGCAACCCATTCCACCCCACCACCCGCTACCCGTCCCTTCGACCAAGCCCCAACCGCAACCGATCTCCCTTCCCTCGTTCCCCGCCCTCGTTTCCCTCTTTCACCGCGTATCCAACGCCGTGGCACCCCGCCTTCGCACCGCCCTTCACCAAATCCGTAACACCCTCCCTTCCGCCACGACACTCCCATCCAAGCTACCTGCACCATCTTCGCTTCCCAAACGCATGAAACTGAGTCCACGTTCCCTGATGTTCCCCCTACTCGCCCTCACGACAATGTTGATACCTCCGTTGCTACTGTTCGCACACACGCCATCGTTCCTGTCCAGCTCTGGTACACAGGCGACACACGCGCAGGTCGAGTCTTTTTCAAGGCATTTATCGCATCAACCGAGCACGATTCGTGCCAAGGAGCTTGCGACGGCGTTACGGCAGTGGCAGCGTGGTCGGGGTGGGTCGGAGACAGGGGTGGTGGCTGCGGCGGGGGATGTGATGAGCGGGACGCGGTGGAGGCGGTGTTTATGAACAGTGCGCGGAATCAGAGGGAGGCTGGACGGTATGGGGTTTTGGATGTTGGGGCAGGGAAGGGGTATGTGTTGACGAGACGGGCGTTGAGGATGGGGATGGGGTGGGTGGTGGCGGTCGAGGCGGTGGATGGGTTGTATTGGGGGTTGAAGGGGTTGAAGGGGGAGGGAAAGAGGTTTCATGTTGTGAGGGGGGTGTGTGGGGATCGGGGAGGGGTGGTTGGGATGAGGTTTAGGGAAGGGGAGGGGTGTTTTGAGTGTGTGGGCGGGGCGGCGGAGGAGGTAGAGGTTTATACGATTGATGGTTGATGAAGAGGGGAAGGAGGAGGGGGTGGATGGAAGGGATATTTTGGTGATGAGGGTTAAGGGGTATGGGAAGGAGGGATGGGCTATGAAAGGGGCTAGGAGATTGATGGAGAGTGGTAGGGTCAAGTATTTGGTTATAGGGGTTGGTAGGGAAAGGGAGGAGGTGCTGGAGGCGGTGAGAGGGGCTCTTGGCGCGGGGTTGGAATGTTGGCACCTGGGACTGGGTGCAGGAAGCGTGTTTGGGGAAACGGTGGGATGGAGATCGGCGGAAATGTTTTGGAAGTTTGTGAATGAGACTGGCGGTGGCGGTGGCTTATTCTGCGGGAGGAGAGATAGATGAATGTTGTCTACAGTACCGTAATGTAATTTTAATGAATTGATTTTTGCCAGGTATGCAAGTTTACATCCTTCAGTGCAACGGCGATGAACAGCGACTCTCTCCTTGCGACAGTCTCACTCTCCCTCGGCGCAGACACCTCATCATTCATCAAAGAATGCCCGCACACCTTGACAACGTCCCCGCCGTCCTTGATCACTTCCACCCACCATGTCCACATTTCAACTTCTGCGCACGAACGCCCGGTCTCGCTCCCCTTCCTCTCCGCCTCCTCACCTCCTCTGCACCCTCTCCCTCCCCCTTCTAACCACAAACCCCCTTCCTCCCTCACCCAACCCCCTCCCCACCCTTTCCTCGACTCCTTCTCCCGTCCTCACACCTACCTCCGTCTCTCCCTCACAGAACGCTGCAACCTCCGATGCCAATACTGCATGCCCGCTCAAGGCATACCCTCACCCCCCTCCTCACCTCCTCACCTTCCCAGAACTGGTCCGCCTCTCCAACCTCTTCCTCCGTCGATCCGTCTCCAAAATCCGTCTCACCGGCGGCGAACCGCTCCTCCGCTCCGATCTCCCGACCTCGTCGCCCAACTCGTCGCACTCCGCCCCCACAACCCACCTCACATCTCCCTCACCACCAATGGCGTAATCCTGCAACGATATTTACCAGCCCTCGTGCGCGCGGGGCTATCTTCGGTGAATGTGTCGCTTGATACGCTCGTCGAAGCGAAATTCGAACTCATTGCGAGAAGAAGGGGGCATGGAAAGGTGCTGGCGGCAATTCGAGAGGCTGTGGAGATGGGCATTCCGCAGGTTAAGGTGAATGTGGTGGTTATGCGCGGGGTCAATGAGGATGAGGTTGTATCGTTTGCGCGCATGACGGAGCATCTGCCGCTAGATATTCGGTTTATAGAGTATATGCCGTTTGATGGGAATCGGTGGGACGCGGGAAAGTTTGTCAGTTATGCAGATATGTTGGGTGCGCTGGCGGCTGAGTTTGGAGAGATAGAGCGGTTGAGTGAGGGGAAGCATAGCACAACCAAGCATTACCGTGTTGCGGGGTTTGCAGGACGCGTTGGGTTTATCACTAGTATGTCGGACCACTTTTGTGCCGGGTGTAATCGGCTGAGGATTACTGCCGATGGCAATTTGAAGGTTTGCTTGTTTGGAGCGGAGGAGGTCTCGTTGAGGGATGTTATGAGGGCCGGGGCGTCGGATGCCGAGTTGGAGGCTGTTGTTGAGCGCGCTTTGAGAGGAAAGCATTGGAAGCTCGGGGGGAGGGCGGATATGCATGAACTTGCAGGCAGCCCGAATCGCAGCATGATAAGGATTGGGGGATGACGATGGGAGCACCTTGTATTGTATTGGACTGTAGAATACTGTTACTTTGGTAATACGAGATTAGCAACAGCTTAGACAGGGACGGGAGGGATGGCGGCTTTATGCTTGCTTCATCTCTGTTGTCCCTACCCAGATGCGGAACAGCGGCGAGTCTTTGTTACATGTGATGCTTTAGCAAAGACGCATATCTCAAGTGGGGTTTGCACAAACTGCAACTTTTTAACTTGAGTCCTGAGCTACCTATAGCCTATGCTATCAACCAATCCCGCCCCACCCCAGTGCGTTAAGACACGTCCACACCGCCAGAGATGCGACAGAGATGCGACTCTCTCATATCCGTCAAAGCCGTTTCCGGACGCCCGCAAATCCAGCCAAGCTTTGCTTGCCGGCTACGACTGCGTCGCAACCTGCTCGTTGATGTACTCTATGATTTTAGGGGCTGTTTCCGTCCCCCATAGCACGCAGTCGCCAAATGCAACACCGCTGGTGTAGTTGCCCCCAGAAAGATTCCCGGATGATCTTTCAGACGCCTTCCACTTTTGACATAATGTCCCAATACCAACGTTGTACTGCGGGATAGCGCGTTCCCACCGCCTCGCTCCTACCACTACTGGCGCCACCTTGCATCCATCCTTCATCAAAATGCGCTTGATATCTTGATCCACAATTCTCACAACCTCCTCCTCATCCAACTCCTTAATCCCTGCATCTTGCATACCCCAATGTAAGACAACAACAACTCCATCCCTCTGGAGCCTCCCCGGAAATAAGCAACTCGACCAGATCGTCCCCAATGTCCGAATCCCCATGCTCCTCGGAATCAAATTCCCAAACCCTTTCAACGGCTCCTTAAACTCCTCCTTTGGATACGCCAACGTCACGGACCATACCGTCGGATACTCAATCCCCTTTACCGCTTCCACCCCCTCCACCGTTCCCTCCAAAATCCGCGCAGCCGCATGCGCTGGAGCAGTAATCGCCACAGCTCTTGCCACCACGCTTCTCTCACCCTCCTTGGTCTCATACACCGCACGATACCGCCCATCGGCCAGCCTCTCCAACGCCACCAGCTTCCACCCCGTCCTCACACGCTCCCCAAGTCTCTCGCGCACCGCCTCTGGCAGCATACCCAACCCATTGCGAAAACTCCCAACGCCCCCCCTTCCACGTCGGCAACTCCGGGTCCACCGGCCCGCTTCCCTCTTCTTTTGTCTCAAGCGAATAATCGCGCCTTCGATAATCCCCCGCGTCACACCCAAATCCGACAAAGCGAAAATCTTCTTAAACGCGGCAGACATGGACAAGCGGGACGGATCGCCCGCATACACGCCTGACACAAACGGGTCTATCATCTTGGCAAAGACCTCGGCGCCTAAATGGCGGGTGATAAACTGTTGAACGGTCTCCTCGGCCTTTGGGGGCGGGGCGACAAACCCGAGCGCACCCAACCCGGCACGGACGGCCCCAAGGCGAGAGCAGACGAAACTTGGGCAGATCCTGTGGGCCTAGCGGCAACGAGTACAAATTGTCGTTCCAATATACAAAGCGCGGAAGGGTATGGTCGGCGAGAACGATGTCCGATTTCAGGCCGAGATCCACGGCGAGACGCATGATGTGTGGTGCGGGCTGAAAGGTGTTGGGGCCTTCCTCCCAGGTGTAGCCGTCGCGCTGACGGGAGATGACGTTGCCGCCGACGACCTCTCGGGCTTCGGTGACGAGTAGGGAATGGGCGGAGGTGGTGTGAAGACGGTAGGCTAGGGTGGAGCCGGAGATTCCGGTGCCGATGATGAGGGTGTCGACTTCGGATGGCGGGGGATTGGGGCAGAGGGCGGGGGAGGCTTTGAGGGTTCTGCAAGGGCGAGACGGGGGGATTGGATGGGGCGGGTGAGGTGGAGGGGGGGATGGGTGGGGTGGTTTGCGGCGGGAGGGGCGGAGGGAGGGTGGTGAAGGCGGAGCGGGGTTGGCGAGAGGAAGGCGGTGGGGATTGGCATTTTGAGAGAAGATAGGAATGGGTGAAGCTGGGGTTGACAAAATGGGACGAGATTACGCGCTGATATCGCAGTGCGGCGGTGGGTAGAATTGGATATTGGAGTTGATTGTTGTGGCTCAGTGCTGCAGGCGGAGCTCACATAATGACTCAGCGCTTCTCTTCGCGGATTTATTGAAATTAAATCTTGTACACGTGGGGAGTAAACGTTTACTTTTATCTTGCCCATGCAGTTGTTTCGTAACGCACCCCGAATTCCACCCCCAACCACAGATGAAAAAGGTTACGCCGTTCTCCTCGCGTACTGCGTACAGCAAGACTGCGGAGGGCTATTGGTGCAGTCTGGGTAGCAGGTTTCGTGTAACAAAGAGGACCGCAGACGTCTGCCTTCTGTCTAGAAAGATGTAGAGAGACCAGAAAACAGACAGGCCGCAATAGATGACACTACAAGCGCGGCATGCCACTGTAAACGAATCGATCTCTCCGTCGACATGTGCTCGATGGCTATGTTGGCAACGGATTATGCCAGGCCTGTGACAAAAGAAAATGCATCCAGATGCCATCCTGCTAGAGTCGAAAGTGGAATGGGTTGGAGCCTGGTCCCACGGGGAGATGCAGACGTAAGGCCTTGGCACCTTGTTTGCTTGTCTGGAATGACGGCGTCAAGATAAGAAAGAGGGCTGAAGCTTCGGATGCTGGAGTGGATGGACGAACGTGATATCGAAATAGTCCGTACACGAGCTCTTCAACTCATGTTACATTCTCTGCAGTTCTCCAAACACCACCATCTGCTCGCTCACTCGTCTTTCGACCTTTGGACTACTTCCACAGACTCTTTTGGCCGTGGTACTGGGAGAGGGCGTTGGGCGAGCTGTTGAATATGTTGGGTTCTTATGACCGGGGTCAGATAGGGCATTATATATTACTGGCGGCATTGGGGAACACCATTGGTGTACGAAGTGTTCATTTGGTACTTAGATTGCAAAACTATGGGGGAAAACTTTGGGTGTTTTAATGATTGAAAAATAAGGTCGGCTGTAATCCCGGATAACATTGGTATGTTAATGTTGTTTCGCCCCGCTGTTGAGCGGGGGGGGGGCGCGAATGTGCGTCCCTTTAAGCGCTACTCTGGCGCCTTAGTTGAGGGGGACACTTACGGTGTTCCCGCGGGTATTTTCGGTCAGCTTACTGCTGAGGGTGAGGAGCGTGGTTCGGGTGTTTGATGTTGTTTGATAATGTTGTGGTGATGGTGTGCGGGATGCAACACCATCACTCTCTTTATACTGTAGATTACCCTGCCTGAGGTGCCCAGGTCAGGAGTATACTGTAGACTAGCTGACACTATACTGTAGACTAGCTGACAAAATACAGTACAGTTGCATAGCCTAACTGACAGTATAAAGCACAGTAAATTAACTAAAATATATCAATTCTATTCATCATACGTAATGAATTGGAACTACTGTCGGTTGGCATTGTCCGGCTGACAAAAACATCTTCTAATTCTAACATTCCCACCCTCTTTGTTCGTTTGAACCAAACGAATTTAGCTTTCTCTATCAATCCATTGCTCAATTGGATGACTAATGCGACCATCTCGGATGATGCGGTGTAGAATTGCGTCACTTTTGAATTTTGTTAGAGCGTCAGCAGGGTTGAACTCAGAGCGAATAAAGTTGATGTTCTGGAGTTCTTTCGATTGTAAGAATTCTTAACAGTAGCAATATCTATCATGAGACGTTTCTCACTAGTCGTAGTTGCCCTAGTAATGACATCGAAAAGAGACAAGCTATCCGTAAACATGGTGATAGGAACAGGTCTTAATAACATTTTCTGTAAGTCATGTTTCAATGCGTAGGACATATCGAATGCATCAGCTAATGCCATAACTTCACTGCCAAGTACGGACCTCGTGACACGTTTCGATTTGTGAGATGACCAGTAAAGCGGTTGACACTTGTCAGTTTCATCTACCAAGAAAATAATGTATCCAAGCTGTGATGATCCGTCGATATTTGTAGCAAATGATGCATCGGAGTAAACACGCAAGTAGAGTGATTTCAAATCAAGCTTCGGAAACTTCAGTCGCATAGAGGTGTCATTTCTGACGACCTTTAAGGCTAGATTGATCCTTTTGATATGGTTCTGCGGATCTCTTTTGAATACGTCTTCCGTAAGTTGAGCGGCTTGGGCGACCCGAAATGAAATGTCAGGCCTCGTGTACGCTATCCAAGCCAGTTTAGCCTTCTGTGATTTATACGAACTAAAAGAGGCATCAGTGGGAAAGTAATTTGAGCCTCTGTATGTAGTTGGATTGATGCACTTCGAAGCCAAATTGTTTTCTTTCGATTTGCGCTCCAGAGAACTGGATGTTATCGTACTCCCTACGTTTACACTTGAAACGATTTTCGGTTTTCCTTGAGAACTTTTCAAAGTGCTCATTTCCAGCTTGAAGTAAATCGTCGACATAGGTTACACAAAGGCCAGAAAGCTTCTTATCAATTACCTTAAAGAAGAATGATCCGTCATTAGTTGTAGATTCCATTCCAAGATCGGATCTTAAATGTTCGTAAATTGTTCTTCCCCAGTAATCACCACTGTCAGGGAGTCCGTAGAGGGGCTTAAGAAGCTTAAGCATTGCATCAGGACCAAGCTCAAACTCCTTTGTCGGTTTTACATAGATGTCTCTAAGGAGTTTCTCGGCGCTTTGCAGATATGCTTGTGTAACATCCGTTGAGAAGAGTTTGAAGCCGAAGATAGATGCAAGTCCAACTAGTATTCTGATCGAATGTTGACGAGCAGTGCTAGTGTCATGGACAAGAAATTCTTTCATTTTATCCCTATGACCTTGTACGACGAATCTAGCTTTCCACACTTCACGATTTGTACCAGAATCTTTGATGGCGAGTACAAACCTTCCACCTAGAACATTTGCGTTAGATGGTACTTCATCCTTGCATACTACTTTCCATGTGCCACGTTCAATCAGTCCCATGATTTCCTTTCGTTTCGCTGGACCGAACTCAGCTGTGCGTGGATCTTTGGGATGAATAATTTCTGTAAGATGAGTAGAGAAGAGGGGACTAGGGGGTTGTTTTGAGAACGGAATGGTTTCAACATAGTTTGATAGAATTCAGAGGGGGTGGAGAATTTCGAAGGGTCGACAACTTCTTCCCTAATTTCGCGAAAGTACGGTTTCGCTTGTTGTGTGTTGAAACGTTGAATCGGTGAATTTCCCCTTTGAACATGAACAATTTTGTCATGGAAACGATAACTGTATAAGTACATACCCATTCCCTCTGATTTCCTTCTATTCTTCCTGATTTATCATCCAACTGGAATCTAGGGAAGTATATAGCTGTTGAAAACCACTGGGGTTTGCCGATAAGCATTCGATTGATGTTTAGCCCAGGGCGCACCAATGACGCTTATAGAGGTATTCGACTTTGTCTTCCTCAGACTGTGCTGCGGGGGACCTTGCGGAGCAAATTTAGTGATTGTCTCCCTTAGCTTTCCAATGCCTTGGCACAGTACAACGCTTGCTTTCGATTACAGCGGAATCTTAAGCTTTGAAGTGTTTACGAATTCATTCTGACGGGTAGAACTATTGTACTTCCCTCATATAGCACGCTTCAAATTTCACAGCGCCCAGAGATATGCTCACGATAAACTTTTCGCTTCACCTTCAAAACGTTATGGAAGTATTGTAACTTCTTATCCATTAGGGAGTTCGTAATCCGTGGTGGCATCGAGGTAGTTGATATGTACTCGTTGATATCCTCACCAAGTTTACCTAAACTTTTCCGTGTATTTGAAACGAGTTGCAAGGTTGTGAGCAACCCTCGAATCGTCAGCATGCGAGATTTCTCAATAACTTGAGAGGTTGAATGGACTTCATTATGTCTTTTCGCACTAGCGAGTACGGCATATGCTTCGTTCTTATCCTGTTCCGACCGATAAAGCATTGATGGATTCCCCAAGAAATACGCGAATTTTCTGGATGCTGAGTGTACTCCAGCCCTTGTAGTTGCAAGTAGTCGCGGAGAAGCCTGAACAGTACCGCAGGGCCAGAAAGAAATTCTGTGTTGTAAAGGATTTCCACGGGGAGATCTTCGCGAAGGCCAATTATCGCATCTTCATGCGAAGGTTGCGGGTCGGCATTTATGTAAAGAGAAAGAGCAGCTTTAACGTTGCAATGTGATGGGAAATTGGTTTATATGCGTTAAGGCATTTCTGGATATACTCCAGAGTGACCATCTTGAGGTGTCCCTTTTCAACGGTTCCTGATGATAGAGGAATTTAGTCTTTAGGGTGTATTAGGGGGGGGTTGGAACTATTTAAAGAAGTCCTAGGCGGAGTCGTTCGTTCTTGACGTGCTTCTTGGTGAGAATATGACGATCGGCGTCAGGCTTGTTGTGGATGGTGATATTGCACAAGCAGTGGAAACCCCTCGGGTTTTCGAGTTTCCAGACCTTGTAAATGTGGTCCTTACCTTTCTTGTGGACGTTGAGCTGCAGGTGAGATGAAAAATTGCGGTCGCAAGTCTCGCAATGGGCTTGACGTGTCTTGCCCTTCTTTTTCTTCCTGATGCGGTCGTTCGCTACGCGGAAGATGTGGTGCGAAAGCCCTTCTTCTATCGGCCTCAGCTGACGAGAGCTAGAAGCACGGGCGCGCGGAGCTTCAGGCGTCGCGGTAGGGACTGGGAGCCTTGGAATTCGAGACGGTGGGTGTGGAGGAGGAGGAGGATAGGCAGCGGTAGAAGGCGGTGCGGGAGGAGGCGGAGTACGAGAAGAGGAAGCCGCGGTGACAGGTCTTCCGGGAGGGAGGAAGGCGGTGTCTAAATTTACTACCGGCGTTGCCGGCGCGGAGAGGATATAGTCACCGGGCGTTGACGTAGGGGAGAAAGAACGTTCTCCCGGTACTTCCTCCGCGGCGCTCACTGCCTCGTGATCGATGAGGGCAGGGGCCACGTTCCGTTCCTCGTCAGAGTCAAGCTCTGAACCGAAGACGTCCTCCAGGTGTTCACGTAGCGTAGACACTATGTAGAAACCCACTGGTCAGTATGTTAGATACCTTTTGTTTACCTGCAATAAAGCTAAGGTTAACTTACTAGTTATAAGATACCCTGCAGTGATACCTAGAACAGCTAGGTGACCAAAGCAAGCTAGAGCTTAAAACAAAAAGGCACAAACGGTTGAAGAAATGTAGCAACAGCTTCCAAGAACAAAGTAGCCAACCACAACCAGCGAGCCAAGTAGATTTCCAACCAGTACCAAGAGCGCGTAGAACCACAGCCAGACCACAACCAGGCACAGCGTGGAGTAGACAGACCCAAGCGAATGCGACAGCACCAGACCAGAACAGAGACCAAGCTTCAAATACCAAGACCAAAAGCGAAAGCGAAACCAGAACCGATACCAGCACCAAGACAAAAAAAGGCTAGAATAGTTACCACTGACCAACCGTACCACCAAACAACAGAAACAACACTGACCAACCGTACCACCAAACAACAGAGAAGAAGCAATAGT